>JABUQX010084410.1:0-30000 GCA_015478945.1 Trachelipus rathkii
CTTAAGAAGAAGAAGAAGAAGAATTAGATAGATTATCGTTTTTCTCTAGTAAGAAAATTTTTTATATTGATGGAAAATAGATTTTGTACGATTTCGATATGGAATTTTAATAGCATAAATTAATAGTTCTTGAAAGCAGCATCCCTGAGGAAACTGATAAACGCGAGCGGTGTCAGAATCAGAGATAAATCACTGTTGATTTGCTTTAATCAAAGTGAGAAGGACGTAAAACATGATCCCTTACGGAAAAGAGAAAAACCTTGTATATGCTCTTTAACCATTAAGAGATATTTCTCACCCAGGGGCAATAATCATTTGAAAGCTAAGCAAAAGAAGAACCATAGCATATTCGACCAGTTTAGATCACCAAAATACCTCACCAAAGGCTAGAAACGTTTTGTAGAAGATTTGAAGAGATGGAACTAGACAGAGAGGTACAATAAGTTAAGTGGCCAATTATCTTAGAGAATAATAGGATCTAGCAATGTAAAAGAAAGAATTGGAAATTAAGAAAAGTCTAGTTGTAGAATTCAGTATCACGATGATTAGTAATACAAATAAAGAACTGTAGTAACTGCTGAAAGCTGTTATGGATAGAACAACTGTAAATGAGTTCACTAGTCACTGTTTAATCTTAATAATTAAGGAATCGTTGGCGACAGCAGTACCGTGAGACTGTGCACAAACGGTCGTACCTATCCAAAGAATGCAGAGAGCAAATTTCAAGACGTTATATACAATACATATAACTACGTAGCGAAATTTTTTAATATTTCGTAACAAGTCTTTTTTTCACCTTCCGAGGAATTACAAGAATTTATTTTAATTTAATAGGAAGAGAGAAATCTATAAAACATACATTTAGCTTGTGATGCCACTCATTTCGCGCATAAATGGAAAACTGGATTCATAATATGTTAATTTTAGTCATAGATTTGAAAGGCAGATAAAATCACATAGGGAGACTCAAAGTCCAGTAGATTATTCATAATATATAGCAATATATATGATATATGAATGGATATAACTCATATATATATATAATATTTAATATATTTGTTAATTTATAAATAAAATAAAATAAATTATTATATAATTTCAATAATACAATTAACTCGAACCTAGAATGCTCAATCCACTCCTGATTCAAGAACCTATTGTTAGCTTATCTGAAAAGAGTTTTTCAGACATATATCAAATGAAAAACAAACTGCAGCTTGACACCACTCTGCTCCGTAGCAAAACACTTCTAAACATTAACACCTATTGCTCACACAAGCACACACCTCAAGTGTCACATCATTTTCGAGCGAGGCGAAAATCGAGTTATGATTTCTAGTGCGTCATCAAAACACAGTGGTAGTATGTTTATACAACATTTTTTCAAAGATTTAATTGATTTACAATTCACAACATCATCATCAATTACATCGACAACTACAACAAATACACAGCTGAGCGATATTATAATAGATTTTATCGGAGCTTTCTAGTCTCCATCTAATCAGCTATGGATATTGTTTTTAGATAAATACTAACAGCTATCATCCTTTTTGCTCCTCACCTTCACCTTTCGCTTATTATTGTATATTTGAGCTAAGTTATTTATTACATAAATGTGTTATTTATTTAATATAATTAATGATTCAATAATAATATACATACAATATATATTTATTAACAAAAATTTATAGTTTTATATTATATATTAATTTATATAATATCTATATATATTATATATTATATTATAATTAATTATTATTATTATTATTTTTATATTATTATTTAATTATTATATTATATCTAACGATTTTAAACACAAAGCGAAAAGTGTATATATTATCTTGAACTCAGAGTTAGATGAGAGAGAAGAAGAGAAGAAGATGAAGAGATGAAGTAGAAGAGAGAAGATGAGAGAGTAGTAGAGAGAGAGGTAGAGACTAATAGAAGTAAGAGAAGGAGAAGAGTATAGAAGACGGAGAGAGTAACTGAAGATTAGGAGAGAAGAGCAGCATTAATACTGATACCAACTCAAACAAATACGTACTACTAGAACTCATGAGTATTCACAAAGTTATCACCAAGAGATAAAAGATATCCATGAAACCAACATGTATTCACACCCGGGGAGCATATTAAGTTAGCTGTTAAGTAGACAAAATACCAGGAGGTCGAAGTCATAAGCACAACTAGCAACATCGAAACTATAAATCAAACATACAACATATAGCTTATCTATAAGAGCAAGGTCAACTAAAGCATCAGCTCAATCTATATAATAAACAAACTACAAACTCATAGCTTATAAATAAAAACTTCAGTAACTAGTCAAGCAAAAGTCAACATATATATAATACCAAATTGTATAAAAATCTATAATAATAATAAGACAACAACAACAACATTGCAAGGACATATAACGATCATGACAAAACTATAACTGCTATAAATGTCTGATATATACTTCCTTAAGTGATATATATATACTAGAATACATCTATTACACACACTTCAAAAAGCCTTAAAATAAAATTTTATATTATAAAATTTCTAATATAAAAAATTTACTTTAACGACACCCTTATAAAGAGCAATGAAACTCACACATGATAGAATAAATATAGCAGTTTACCCTATATTAGACACTAGATGATGAATAATATAAGTACTTAGAGAATTGCTTGAAGAGAATAAAGCAGATGATGGGGAGATAATTGAAGAATTTCATAATGTATTTAAAGTGACAAAGATGAAAAATACTTCCAGCATAGTGTATCTAACATACTAATAATACACTATTGATATAATAACTATTTGTATATTATAACTGTTTTATAACACCAGTATAGCGCACTTACAATGATACAATAAGTTAAAATAACATAAATATATAGAAAATAATATTAATTATATATATAGACATTATTATTAAAAAGGTTTATAAATATATCATAATATATACGTATTATATATATATGATATACATACACACATAACTACATACAATATAAACAGTTTGTGAATACTAAATTAAATTAAAAGCATGTTATTACAAGCAATAGCAGTGGCCTATAGTATATGTATATAGTAGTTAATAAAGTAGGTACTTATAAGTAGTATGACTCTATACACTTGGTAACCGTATTAGTCTTTAGTTTATTATTAAAACATTTTAACACTGATACAGTAGTTCGTGACTTATAATATAAACTTACGAATTCATAAACAAATATTCACAAAAATCTTTCCTACCGATTCTGTAATTTATAAGCAATTATCAATTTATTACATTTATCATTAAGAGAGTTTTTCATTATAATAGCTCACTTGAGATTATCAAATGAAAAATCTGAGTACACATATAAGACACTTTCAATTGTTGTGTTGTTGTTGTTGTATCAGTCGAGAAGTTGATTTTATGTTGTGTTAGTTGTGTGTTGTTTTACTTCGTTGTTTGATGTGTTGCAACTGAGTGTGTATATTGAGTTTATATGTTGTTCATTACTTTAATTAACTATTATTATTAATTATTATTAATTATTAGTGCATTACTGCTTTAATCACTTTGCCTTATTATCTTGCTGTTATTCTATTATAGTCTATTATATATATGTATTATTAATTATTTCTATTATTATTATTGATTAATTTATAATTGTTGTATGTTTTATAGTATGGGCGTAGTCTGAGTATTTGATTGTTTGTTTTTTGCGAGTTTTGTTTTTCTTTTTTGTCGTTGTTTTTGTTTGTTGTTGTTGTTGTTGTGTTGTTGCTACGTGCTATGTTGTTGTTGTATGATTGTAATGAGTTATAAAATTAATTTTATTATTATTATTTATTAATTATTATCATTCTTATTATTTATATCAATTTTATTTGTATTTCAATTAAATTATATATATATCATTATTATTATATACTTAAGGATTGATTATTATTAGTATTTAATTTTTTTTGATAACAATTACAAATTATGTTTACGCGGCTCATATTTAAAAGATATGAAATTGAATCAAATATTAAATAGATTGCATTGGAATGCATATCAAATACAATAAGAATAAAATGGATTTCATTATTGTTCTATTTTTATTTTTTTTTACAAAGAAATTCTCAATTCTCATTCATTTTTCTCAAATTTCACGAAATTTGTATAATGGAGAGAATAAGAGGAAAAAGATTTCAAAATCTGATGAATATAGGAGTCATCTGAGTCATTATCAAAGCAGAAATAGAAATTATGTAATATTATGAATTTTTTATTACTCTCTCTCTCTCTCTCATGTCTCTCCTTTCCTCATCTTCTCTCTTCTCCTCCTCTATCTCTCTCATTTCTCTCCTCTCTCATTCCTTTCTTCTCTCATTATCCATTCTCTCTCTCTCTCTCCTCTCTCTCTCGTAATCGTTTAACTGTGGTCTTTCACCTCACTCTTTTAAAACGTTTAAAAAAAACAGTAATTTTAAATTGTGAGTAATTGGCTGCATTATGTTATTAAGAAATTCTAAAATTTAATATAGCTTCTTAAAAAGAATATAGTATTTAAGTCAAATAATGCAAGTCAAGTACGCGCACACAAAGCAGGAATAGCAAAACACACACACAAACACACTCTCTCATACACACGCATGAGAACATGACAGAAGACAGTCCAGTAGCACACACCACACATCACACAACACACACACCATCACACACACAATATCATACAAACTCACCCTCATCTCTCAAAACATCTACATCTCTTGGATAAAAAAAGTTTATGATATGAAAATAATGAATAGAAATTTATTATTTGATCTAGGGTTAGTAACTATATTTGTCTGATTAAAAAGAAAAAAAGAATTAAATGAACATGGACTGCTACATACAAAACTGAAATCACATATGAAATCTATGCGTCGATTATTCACGGACAAAATTAATGATATTATATAAGTTAATAGTATTAGTAGATATATATATTTATAGATATCACCACCGCTATTTGAAATTGTATTAATATAAAATTATATAGTGTTTTATAGCATATTAAAAAATATACAAAGTATCAAATATAATATAGTTACATATATTATATGATTACATATATATATTAGAATTTATATTAATATTATATTATATAAATATATATATATAGTATAATTATTATAATATATTATACTATATATCTATATTAAATATATAATTATACTATTACAATTAGATATTATTAATATATTATAGTACGTATATAGTTCAATTAACATTCTAGGCATTAAGAATTCGTAGCGAACTTGCCTATCGCTCATTATATAATATCTAAGTAATTTATAATATAGTAGGCATATAGATGGATTAGTAGGTTAGTTTCACAGGAGTATTAATATAAAGTATATGAGTCTTAAATGCTGATAGCGACCTCGAGGGTTATATATATGATAATTAGTATATATTATCGATATATGATAAGATTATATAGCGGAGATGCGACTGCATGCACGCTCTAGAGGAGCTTTTGAAGAGAAAGCCTGAGGCGAGCAACGGTATGAGAGAGTGAATATAAGAGAGAGAGTATATATGGTTGTTTATCACACACACACATTATTATATACAAAGTAGTATGAGAGAGATAATAATTATGGATGAGTAATATCATGTCAGAGCACACGTATTATGACAATTGCCAGTGAGAAGCACTTAACGATGACACCACTGATAAGATTTAACGGTATGGTGGCGAGGGGAAGAAAGTCCGTCGAGTGTGTTAAGCTATTTAGATTAGTGAGGTAGCTGGAACAATGTCTGATTAAATATTTAATAGATATATGGGCGAAAGGTAAAACGATAGATGTAGAGTGAGTAGTTATTAGGACGAAGTTGTGGAAATGGTAGAAAAGTGGCTGGTGCAATAAATCTTTGTGAATGTAAAGTGACTAATTCTTACATGAGGGTATGTCTTGCAATGTTAGGTAATTTACTGGTTTATGTATATTAAGTCTTCTCTAATCCTAGTTAAATATTTGTAATATGCTTATGATACATAGGAAGTGAGAGCACACCAATCGTAGCGATCGGTGATTAGGTGTGCGCGAGAAGATTTCATAAAATGTGAATAACGGTATAGACAATTGTGTGATGTGAAAAGGGTAAGAGAGAGTAATAGGGAAAGGTACGTGAAACTGTCTGTCATGTGGACAGGAATATTAGCCGTTGTTAACCGGATTAAAGTGTTGAGTGTTCTGAGAATCGACGGCTGGACCCGAAAAAAGTTGTGAGTCAGTATAAAAGAATTCCTGGAAAGAGAAATTGAGTTTGGTAGAGGCGAGAAGAAAGGGTCATAATTTAGTGTTAATGGCGGGGTTTTGAGGATTATAGGTTTGGCCTACACTGGGCCAAATGATGAACCCAATTGAGAGATCCATATGATATCTCTGCGCGGTCCAACTAAATCTCAGGATGATTTTTCCGACTGCGACGAGTTCCACTAATAGGTATAAAAGGGGCGTAAGGCTGTTTTCTTTTTCGACTTGCGTCATATTCTTCAATTACTTCTGTTTCCGGAGCATTTTACGCACCTTATCTCCCAAGTCTTGGGGAGAGAAGTTGTTGATCCATATATATATATATATAATATATATATCATTATATATATATAATATAAATATATATATTTATATATATATATATACTTTTACACTTATATAATATATATTATATATATATATAATATTTAATAATAGTTTAATATATATATATTGATAATATTATATATTATATGTAATAAATATAGTTATAATGTATATATTAATATTATATGATTTATATATTATATTACTATATATATATATGTTAAATATATATTTATATAATATATATATAATATATATTTATAACTAAATATATATATATATATTATATATATAATATATGAGTATAATATAACTATATATATTCAATATTGAAGTTTATTATAAGTTATTATAATAGTATATAATATTATAATATATATATATATAATAAGTATATATATATAATATAATATATAGATAAGTATATATAATATATTTATATATGTATATTATATAATATATATATATATATCATATATAATATATATATATATATATATATGTAATATATATATATATATATATCAATATATATATATATAATATGTTATATATATACTCTTATATTATATAATATTATATTATATATATATTTATATATAGTATAATATATAGAGTAAATAATATATATATAATCAAATATAAATTACATATATATATATATATATCTAAATTATATATTATATATTATATAACCTTACATTATTTATATATGATATTATTAGTATATATAATAATATACTATAGTATTATATATTATATATACTATATTAATATATATATATTACTTACTATATATAATATTATATATATATTATACACGGTATTACTAATATATATATATGAGGTGAATCTATATACTAATTATATATATAATAGTAATACTATATATATATATAATATATATATATATATATATAATATATATATATATAGGTATATATATAGGTATATATATTATATATATATATTAACCATTCTTTGAGCTTGGTTCAGATAAATTACTGTATGTTAAACAAACGCTCTTTATTCGTATCTATGTACATCATACTATTAATACTGAACATTGCCTCTATTAGAAAAGGTACTGTGTAATTATGTAAACTTAAAAATAGCAGATATATAAACTATCCATATCTAGTTTTTTTTTACTTATTTTGTATTATTTTAATTAAAATAACCATGAGAATCGTTCTTCTACTGGTCGTGGTTGACTTTGCTTGGCTCAACCGGGAGAAAGAATCGAGAGTTATCAGGCGAAGAGAACATTCGTGCTGATCGATTAATATTGCATGCCGGAACAAACATCTATTTTATAATAACTAAAATTATAATTTTAATTTCAAGATGATAAAATTTGATAAATAAATATCCTTTTAAAAAAGATTTCTTGAAATTTTAAATAAAAACATAAATGGATCAATGAATATTATATATATAAATATATAAATATAAAGAATGGGAGTAAATCTAGCCCGGGCTTTGGAGAGCTTTTCACCCCACCTTCATAATCGTTCAAAATTATATAATAATTGAATCCCAAATAATAAAACGATATATTTGGAGCATTGTTATTGACATACATTGATTATAATAAGTCTTATATTCATATCAAAACAAGAATAGGATGTTAATGAAAGAAAGATAAAGAAAAAATATTTCATTTTTCTTATATAACCTTTTACTTAATAGTTGTACCTTGAATGTGTGAATAATTGACTGAAATCATTTAATAATTACTGCACTCAACCAAATTTTAAATTGTTTCTTTCCTTTCATTGAAAATATGTCATCTCTGTATAAACAAAATGTGCTTGTTACATTTATTTGAAAACCAAAAGCTCCTATCTACGTACCCGTTTTTTTTGCGTAGACACATTCCTCACTATTTATACAAGGTGTTACATTGAATTGGTACATGTCTTTGATTATATAGCCAAGCACCTCCTAAAATGATTTTTTGGTCGTTTCTTGTAGCATCTGTTGGTGTGTCCTGATAAAAAACCACAATATTCACAAAGCATACTTTTCATTTCCATCACCCGCTAAACGTTTCAAACATAAGATGTCCTGGTGAACACCCTTTTTTTCAACAAAAAATGGCTCCCCTTCAATTTCACCTTAAAAAAATTTTTTGCCGTTTTTTTCCAAGGTTGGGGAAAGAAGTCCAGATTGAGTCCATAAAGTGTAGTTAAGACATATTGCACTTTATCACGAAAGCAACCACCATGTACTACAAGAATATTCATTAGTTTCAAGCTTTCTCATTCCAAGGATAACCTTACACCTGATTGAATGCCTAGCCACGTACTTTAAATTTCCTTCGACAGTTTTCCTATCGTACTCCCTCTCGGAAGACTGCTTTAATTGGAGGCCATAATAACGCCTTCTTTACTTCTTTGCCTCCTTTAATTTGTGTGAATTGTTTCGCTGAATAAAGAATCCACAACTTCTTTGTCAAGAAGCTTTTACAATATTTTCATCAAATCAGTCTTTAATTGCAAGGTGGAAGAAAGACAAACTGCGTATTCACAAGTGTTCTGTGATATGTTTTTGGTCCAGGGATTGAAATATGTCTTTGAGACCACTTTTTCCGAATGTATTGATTTTCTGTCGCGGCTATCTCATTCGCAGAGGAAGCAAGCAGAACTTTGGTATCCTGTGCATGCCTGTTAATAGACCAATGACGTAAAGATGTGCCACAATAATGCACTTTAAAATATTGTGTACTCCACTAGTTAAAGTCATATAATGTGAACTCAATAACTTCGTATACGTTTCTTTGTTGAGTGTGAATAATATGCTACAGGAACAGACGGGAAAAACATTACCTATACAACCCTGCTTGAGACTACGTTTGGAGGAAATCAGAGTGAGAGAACAGTGCACTTCTGCCTGGATTAGTCTCAATGCCCACGCCTGCCAGTGAGGGCCATTCACATCACATCAAATATACAAATGCATCCTTTCCGCCAAAATAACTGCCAATAACTGTCTCTGCTTGCCTCTAAAATGAACTAATTTTAACACCTCTTCTCTATGATTCCAGCCCGAAGCCTAGATAGCACAATTCATATCCTGTTTGTGAAAGCTCTAGATCTCGTTACAAGAAGTTCGTTAAGCTTCCTCTGGGTTATTTCAATGATGTGAAAATG
The DNA here is from genome assembly GCA_015478945.1 of Trachelipus rathkii. Classification (NCBI taxonomy): domain Eukaryota; kingdom Metazoa; phylum Arthropoda; class Malacostraca; order Isopoda; family Trachelipodidae; genus Trachelipus; species Trachelipus rathkii. The sequence goes on from JABUQX010084410.1 coordinate 9,765, forward strand.
TGATAGTGTTGAATGGTTCAAAGTCAGGATCCTTGATACCCTGTGTCATGATCGAGGGGTCAGTTCTCTGAGTCACAGAATTCATCGGGGAGGTAGTTACACTACGGAAACATCTGAATCAGGAACTGGGATGCATTAGTCGTGTTGTAATGGTTTGGATTACTGATACACATCATGGATTTTTGAAGAGTTAACCCCGCACATTTGTCAACAGAAGTACCAACTGCCGTTACTTACGATGATTTTGTCGGTTCACGCCAAATCATAAGAGATCTCATGCAAATTCATAAGCTGAGCTTTTTCTCCCTTCTTAACCAGTTTTTCTCAGTTCCTGAAACGTAGCTCAAGAATACATGTGACCCCCCAGAATTTTACCTGGTACCCAACTTACACACAAAAGTACAATTCATAAAGCTTTCTAACTAATGGGACAGCAAACATTGTTGCGTCTTTCTTAATGTAAGCCTCTCCAACCACATAACAAAATAGTTAGCCTTTTTACAACAGACGTGAATATAAGAACTTACGAGCATATAATAACTTTGTATAAATTAAATTCTTATTATTATGTTATTAGCAATATTATAATTTCGATTATTATAGCCTGAAATAAATAATATATATATGGTATACCTTATAATATAATAATAATATTATATACTTATATATAGATATTATTACAATTATACTTATTATTATTAGAATTATTATATATAAATTAAAATTAATCTTAAATATATATATATACTATAATATAATATATATAATATATATACTATTAATATATATATATACATACTCTTCTCATTACAACACAAGTACATCTCACATATTTCAAACCATACTGAACACATTACAAAAGCACTTGGGGGGGGAAACATCTGGCTAACAAAAAAATGGAAAAAGTGTGTATTTGCTCTAATTCGCCCAATTCCACCAATTTCTGATTGTGTACAAAAAATAAGCACAAATCTGTTCTTTCACCAGAATATATAAGCCACATTATTTCATGGGAAACATTTTTTCATATTGTACGTGTAGAAAAGAGATCAATCGCTATAATATAAGTTAATATTATTATATAGTAGCAGTATATATATTATATCATAATATATATATAAATATATAATTATATAAATATATATATATATATATAATAGTTATATATCTAATATAACCTGTTATCATCCTTTATTAATCTAGTTTATCACCTATGATATTATATGTCCCTTGGATATTATAATCATAATATATATATATATATATCCCAACTATATTATCCGTATATATAATATCCACAATAAAATGGAACTAAATAGGAAGGTAGGGCAAAAATAAATAAATTAAAATAAAAAAAAATGCAAACATAAAAAACAAAAATTAAAAATAAATGGAAAGTTTTAATCACCCATCCTGTCCCTTGCCTAACGCACATTCCTCAGGCTGGGCGCAGGCGCGGTAAAAAAAACCATAGCAAAAGAATTATGCAAGAAATAAGAAGAAGGAATAGTTCACTCAAACCAGATGTGTGCTGGAAAGAAAGGAGAACACAACCGATTGATCCTTAGAGTCTTCAATATTCCACAAATTTTCATGAAGAACAAGGCCACTCTTGTGTTACGAGCGACGCAGTGGTGGAATAGACATGCGGAGGATCAATTTCTCTCGAGCACGCTGCCGTTGTAATATACATATACAATAAAGAGATAGGGCACCAACGTCACGAAGAGAGAAAGAGTTTCAAGGATCAGAAATATGGGACATGAGTTGATTAACTCTAGCCTTACTTCAACTTCCTATCCAAAAGCAGTGGAACCGATCCCACCCAATGTGGTAACTAGTATCCAGAACAGGGCGAATAAAGACTTTACATTAACTTGAATATCTGTAGCAAGAAGAAAATTTACGCATATCTGAACGGAATCGAGCTTAATAAAAACACATTACGAAGCACTTGATATTGCGCAATATTCACTATTTATGTTTTAGTATAAGATTTTGCTTTGCTTACGGGTAATACTATTAGAGCTTGGTCAAAGGGGATAGAAAGTTATGCAGGCTGTTTTTAGACGAAGAGAGATATGAAACGAATGTTGAGTTGTCAAAAGTCGATTTCAACAAGAATTACTGTTACCCTACCCACTAGAAATCCGACCAACGCAAGAAATTGAAAATCAAGAACTTAAAAAGGACTGATAAGGGACTCGGTATATATGAAGTTCTACAGTAAAAATATCATATAATCTTTATATCCTATATATATAATATATATATATAGATTATATATATTATATATATAGTATATATTATGATATAAAATTAATAGTATATCATATATATATAATATATATATATATATATATACTATATATATATAGACTATATATAATTATATATAATATATTATATACTAGTATATATATATTATATATATATTATATATTACTATATATATATATATATATATAATAATAATATATATATATATATATATATATATATATATATATATATATATATAACATTATATACTATATATTATCCAATATCGTATTTAATAATTAATATTATATATATATATATTAATATAGATAGATATATATATATAGGTAATAGTATATTATATATATTAGTATATAATTTTAAATATAATACTAAGGTTCACGAAAGCGAACCATCGAATCAATCTCATGACAGCCTAGAACGAGCATTGACAATTTTGCAACTCATATATAGATATACATATAGATATATATAAGTATTCTTACTACTATATATAATATATATTATATAATTACGTTAATATATATATATTTAATAAAAATTAGTATATATATAGAGTATATATATTATATATTATATATAATTTATATACTATACGTATATATAATATCGACGGTAATGCATAAATCACTGTTCTATCACTTAGCATTTCTTAACAATAGTAAACTGGGAAATGTTAATTTGAGCAGGAAAAATCGCAGAATGATGCAATATAATTAGTATATATATATATATATATATAATATTATATATATTATATATATAATATTATATATTATATATATATAGTATATATATATATATATATATATATAATATATATATTTGTCGATTTGGCTTTTGAGAAGGATGTGTCATGAGTGGGTCACTGTAGATGATTGGCTGTTGCTTCCTGAAATATTATATAATATATATTTAATTTATATATAGTATATAATATATATATATATTATCCTTATATCATATAATATAATATAAATTATATATATATATAGTATATATTATAATACTTATAATATATAGTATGTTATAGTATATATAATAATCTGTATAATATAAATATAATTATACTATACTAATATAATATATATATATATATATATATTATATATATATATTATTATAATATTATAATGATATTAAATAAGTATATGAATATAATATTCAATACTGCTGATTCCATTCAGCTGCTTTACCTTCTTCCTTGTGATTATTTTATCTCGAACGAGATGACCAGCAGAATGAATTTATACGGCAAGTGGAGATTGTAGGAAACCTTGCTGATTTTCCACACAGAGAAAATTTTTTAAAGACGTCGTGATACGACCCATTACAGAATTGATATTTCTGGTATACCCCCTGGTTTTCTTCTGCAAGAGGCTTTTGTGTCTTTTGTCCCCTACATGAGGCACAGGATTCTCATACTTTCCCTGGTTTGAAGCCCCACCTCCTAGTTCTCGGTGGTTACTTTACTTTTCCTTTGTACCGGGATTTCTTCCTCCCATCAGGAGCTGTAAGTACTTCAAGAAAGAGATTCTAAGTTTACCTTCCTTGATAAGGTAAAAAGGTTGGCTTGGATTAGTAGTGGGAGGTGCTCCGGAAAGTCTGGATTGTCACCCAGATAAAGCCACTCTTCATCTCAAAAGGCGAAAAGGATTTTGCAGATTGGCTCTAATGAATAGGGCCGACATTTTCCTTCGCCAGGAATGCTTAATGCATGCCTCGAAGGTCGTAATCGTCGGTAAGCGACCTTCCATCTTTGGCGAAAATGTTGGAAACATCTATGGGTACATTGGAATGTCAGACCTGAGGAATAAATTTGAGCTCGAGAAAAGAAGAGATTGTGATGGATTATTTAGAAAGGCAACATTAGATTTTGCTCGGGTGAATGAAAACCAAAGATGAAAGGAAAGTGGAAAATAAGTTGGTGTGACTGTAACATTCTTTCTGATTTGAATAGGGTATGAGAGAGGAGAGTAAGGAGTTTCAATTCTATGAGTGACTATGTGGGTAACGTACATGTAGATTTTGTGTGTTGGATAATAGAATTCATAAATGGTAAATTTAAGTTTAAAAAGGCAAGGTATGTGTATTTGAACTCATATGGTTCATCCTGATGCAATGTTGAAGAGAGTGAATTTCTGGATATTCTGAATGATTTTTTGGATACGGGGAGTAGGAGCTTCAAATTGATTGTGTTGGGTGACCTAAATGTTGGATATGTGAATCAAAAAGGAAGATATTAAGATATCACAATAGTTACTAAAGGGGCTTCCAAACAAACTGGGAGTCTTGCTCAGATTGTGATAATACTTTTCTTCCACATCAAGTTAATTCGTAATTATACTAGAGTGGCCTATGTAGAGAGTAACTCATGGAAAATATTATTGATTTTGGTTAGTTGAAGAAGGATATTGAAGTATACGTTCGCAGCAAACCCAAGGAGCAGGTTTAGAATCAGATTAATCGAGGTCAAATGTCAAATATGTTTAAAATTTAACGTTAAATGTGGGGGTTTGGATGGAGAGGAAGATAAAGAAGGAATGGGAAGAATAAGAAGTGAGAAGTTAAATGAACAAGGTAATAAGGATAATATATAAGAGTGCTTGCAAGTAAAATCAACTTGAATTGAACAAGTTTGAAGCTGAAAAATCTGGTACAAATGCAATAAGCGGTTGTTATATCTAAAAGAGTATGTGATGTGCTAATAGGAAGTAAGAATGTAACAGTGAGTGTGGAATGAAAGAGTTAATGCAAGCAGTTAACGTAAAAAAGAACGTTTTGAATAGAGCAAAGAATTTTGAAATTCTCTACCATTAAGATATTTTGGTAATTAATTATAAAGAGAAAAAAAGAATACTAAAAGATTCATACATAGATTAGGAAAAAAGGAGGTAAATGAACAGTTTTGGAAAGAGGATGATGGGACTTACAAGAAAGGATGCTCTTCTGGAAGACGCAAATCGGTTAAGAATGAAAATCTATAAGGAATCTGGCTAAATAATAACAGCGATGTGCTTTCGTAACTGATAAATGGATGCTGAAAGTGTGATGGAACACTTCGATAAATTTTGCATATATTGGCTAGTAACGAAGAGGTGATTGGAATGTGTGCACTTGATGTTACCTACCAAGTTTACGCATTTTGGGAATGAATCGTTTGAAAAGCAGGAGGTAATGGTAACCCTGAGAAATGTTAGAATGTAACTCGCTGGGTATACAATGAAATACTGGTGCATATGATCAAGACTGCAGATGTGATTGATTGATTTGAAGAGTTGTGTAACAAACGTTGTGGAGGGTATAGTTTCCGAAAAGATTTGGAGAGAGCATAATAGTACCTCCTTATCTAAGTGGAATGAGGATAAGGTAACTGTAGGTATTATCAGGGAAATAGTTAATTGAGTGTTGTAGAGAAAGATATATGCTGTACTTTTTGTCGAAAAAGTGCCTCGAGCGAGTGAAGAATTGATTTGGTGAAGAACAAGGTGCTTTAGAATCGTTGAGGATTTGTGATCAAATCTTTGATTAAACAAATTGATTGAGAAATAGGGAAAAGAAAATAAGAGTTCTTTAGTGTTTTATGGAATTTGCTATAGTCGTATGATAGATTAAAGGAAGCCAAATACAGGGTTTAGTGATACTATTTTGTGATGTAACTTGCTGAATGAAATCAAATAGAAATGTAATGACGATAGTTAAACGTGGTAAAAAATGGAGTCAAAGTAATCGGTTTAATATTAATAGCCGATTGAGGCAAGGGATGTGTTATGGTCTCCTTGGTTATTCAATATTGAAATGGCTAGGGTGGAGGGGAAACCGAACATCTCCATACTCTGATGTCGATAGTGGAGTAGCTGCGGAACGATAATTCCTCCAGCTGCTGTTAGGCGGGACATCTCTTCGGGTCGTTGAGCAGGAGGAAAGGAGAATTATGGAAATTGATACGAAAAATGTCAAATCAGGGATGTTCTCAGCACCTTTGACGTGGCAAATAGCGTATGAATTGTATGATAAATCAAGGTACCGCTTCACGACGACTGCTTAACTGTAATACATGTAGGATGATGATTGGCTAGGTGATCAGTGGAGAACATGAAATTCTCGAACCTTCGATGAAGTAACGGAAGTGTCTATATTATTTATTATATATGGTACTTTAAGGAGGTCATTATTATTTTGAATTTACATTTATTAAAAAAAATAAAGTACCTAATAACCCATAATTAGACCTTATAACTAAAATAAAATTATATTCTTTTTATAACCAATAAGAATTCTTATAATAAACTATACTTTCATTTTTTCAAAAAGGTGCGAACAAAAGAGCGGAAACTTTTTGATCCGCAAGTCAAGTCCTCTAATTTCCCTCGACGTCTCCAGCCACCTCCGCACCTCGGCTAGTCCGCACGCGTATTCTGTATCCGCTCGTGAGATCTGGACTACGGACTAATATAGCGGAATGCCATTCTCTGTATATATATATCTATATACTACTTATATAATATTACAATTCTAAAAATATTATCTACGATACATCATTATATATATAATTTTATATATACTATATAAATATATATAATATTATAATACATAAATATATAGATAATAACAGAGGTTACACACGCGAATATCGCATGCTTATTTCCACATGCTCAGTTATTCGACATTCTCATTTATCACAAATTTTAAACACTAATTCGCATTCGACGAATATTGAAAGACAAATTATTCGCTTTCGGGCACTGGACATGGATGCGAATGCAAATTATAATATATTTTTAAGGGAATTGTTAAAAATTAGTAGAATTTTTTGTGATCACTGTTGTCACACTGCTAGGAATATAATGAACACTTGGGCGAAAATGGAACCTATCTCAGGTTTATCGTTATATGATCTAAATTGAAAGCTCTTTCTTTCTGGAGTTAAAAGCACCAACTGCGTTTGTAATCAACTGCAACTTACCATTAAAAATGGCTTAACATCTTAAACATCAGTCAGTGAAGTAAGTCCTCTCAAATGTACCTTTAATCATTCAATCGTGGCTTAAGGAAGTACCTAAAAAAAGCGCCAGGAATTAATTTTCTCCGCAACTTTTAATTATGTACTGACGTTACACACGCTGAAAAGCACTGCAAAAAATGATAATGATGCAAAAACTTTATTGAATTCTCTTGCTTCTAAACCTGCGCTCTAAGATAAATACATGTCTTAAACATTCGTGACAATTCTCATCTAAACAACTGTAGATCACTATGAACAATAATCAGATATCAGCCTAAACTCGCCATTGGTAGTCAGAAGTCATTCCTCTTAGACAATGACAGTCGAGGAATAAAAATGATGAACATATCTGTAAGAGGATTAAAAAAAAATATCCAAGAACCTTATCTTCTGACTCTTGATATCATCGCTTTATTTTTAAAGTAAAACAAAAAATTTCACTTTTCTATTAAAGTCAGCGACAAATTGTGAAGTACTTCAAAATTATAATTCTGAAATAGTTTATGAAAAACAAAGAACCAAATACGTTGCTTCAAACACCTTCCAGCAGATAACAACTATCTCCGATGTCATGAATGCTATTGCTAAATTCAAACTGAATAAGCAGCATTAAAAATTGTCGCATAGTTCTTCAAAGAGGAAAATCATTTCTCCTTGTGGTGGATGATGAATTCTGAGACGTATCCTGATCTTTCCAGTTAGCAAGGACTTAATGCTTCTCCACAACTAAAGTATTAAGCAGTGAACGTCTTCTTTATCTATGCTTATCTGATCTAGTCGATGAAATTCAATTGAAGAAAAAACCCTTGGGGGGGAAAAATAATTTATTTTAAAAAAATAAAAAATTTTCCAAATGTTTAATTTTCAATAATTTATTTCAACTATTGATTTTACTATCAACTGTAGCTCTATAATGAAGTGATTTTCCTCTTTCAAAGAGCCAACTGAGGTTGGGGAAAGAGATTGAATAAGGATGCCGTGAAAAGAGAAGGGTCCTGCATCACATCCTTTGAAAAAGGAAAAATTTTATGATTATTCATTCCAATTTTTTACAAGACTGAAGTTTCTTATAACAGATGCAAATATTCAGGTTATAGCACAAAATAATGACACAATACTGGCAATATGTAATATTCGCATCGCGAATTTCGATAAAAAAATCTGCATTCACATTTGAATTCGTGAATAATTAAACTATTCGTAAGTAACATTCGCATTCAGAATATTCGACAAAATATATCTGTCATCTCCTAATATATATATATACTATATATATATATATATATATATATATATATATATTATATATATATATACTATATATATATATATATATATATATATATTATATTATATATGTATTATATACTGTATATATATAATATAATATATTATATATATATATATATATATAATATATTTTATTTTATTATATATATATTTATATATATATATATATATATATATATATATATATATATATATATAATATATATTATATATATATATATATATATTATATATATATATGTATATATATTAATAATATACTATATATATATAATATATATATATATGTATATTATATATATATTATAATTATATATATATATATATATTAATAATATATATATATATTACTATAATATATATTAATATATATATATATATATTACTATATAATTATATATAATATATATATAAAATGTTTCGTGGTGTGTGAGTGTATTTGTGTGTGTGTGTATCGTGTATTGTGTGTGTATGTGTGTGTGTATGTGTGTGTGGCGTGTCTATGGTGTGTGTGTGTGTGTTGTGTGTAGGTGTGTAAGTCCGATTAAATTACCTAAGAGAGTGAGAGAATTTTTTAATATGCAAGAATCTTCAAAGCCTTCAAATCTTCGGAAATATAGATGGTAGATAATTTATTCCTTTTCATTTTTTATTTAGATTAATTTTTGAACATAATAATAAACAATAATTAATAATAATAATAATATTATATAATAAATAATAATAATAATAATAATAATAATAATAATAATAATAATAATATAATATAATAATAATAATAATAAAATAATAATAATAATAATAATAATAATAATAATAAAATAATAATAATAATAATAAATAATAATAATAATAATAATAATAATAATATAAAAAATAATATGATAATGATAAAAATAATAATAATATATAATATAAAATAATAATAATAATAATAATAATAATAATAATAATAAAATAATAATATATAATAATATAATAATAATAATAATAATAATCATAATATAATAATAATAATGTGGCATAAATATCTATGGAACCTACAATCTTCAGTGTTTTATAAAAAACGACTAGCGATGAATCACGCTTAGATTATTAATTTATTATTACACTTTTTATGCACACACACAAATAATTTTGACCCAGTTTTTTAAAAATTAGAATCGGTCCTGATTGAATTTTAATCTTGCATTGCTGCCGCGTTCCTTGATGTGAACGTCATCAGCGAGAGTAATTAACAAGAAGGATCTTCAAAGACGAAGCCTGATAGACTTCATTATTAGTATTTAATTATCTGTACCGCCTCAACATACATAAACAATTGATAAATATGATATTAACTTTACTTAAAATAGTCATAAGCAATTTTTTTCGCTTCATAAGACTAGATGTTATAGAACTTCAATATATATATCTATATATTATATATATATATATATATATATATTACTATATACTATATATATATATATATACTAATCAATATTTATTTATATTAATAATAATATAAATCAAATGGTAATAAGCATTCACCATCATATTTGGGATTGACTTCTCAGACTATACTATATGAGCTAACATTCAACTCAGTACCTACCCATCATATAAACATTATAATACCAAAGCCTCACACATATATATGCAATGAAAATGCAGACTTATCGCTATAATCGAGATAAACTTATTTGAGCACAGCACAACAGAAACCATACTTCAATATATATTACAGGCAGTATGCTTACGTCCCTCCTAAATTGCGCTCATTCCCCTGTGCCCCCACAATTTCAAAAATCTAACGTTCAACAAACTAAGAAATTGTACAAAACATAGGCCATGCAGCCGACTATAACCGGTTTCCTCCCCTCTGCCTCTATAACATCATCAGTAAAATACTGCCGAAATTAAAAAATGAATTCATCTAATTAGGTGAACCACTATTGTGACATGATAGGATGTCAATTTCACAGTAAATTACTCTTAATAGATAATCCTCAGCAATTAGAAGGAAAAATCAACACTATACCTGTGACCATACTATAGAAAGATATAATGAAAAAGCTACACCAGCGAAATACTATTCTGATATTTACAACAGTGATTACTCCCCCCCCCCACACACACACACACACCACACCACCTGACACCCCATAATTAAACATTCACACTCAACTTAATCAATACCATAGGATACACAGAAACTCTGTAATATCACAACTATCAGCTAACCAAATACCACTCCAATGCATTGTCTCACTGAAGATCTCCTTAAATTGTAAGAAACCATAATATCTATTTTGAGGCTCTCATAGAGTGAGTCCGGAGTTAATGGAGTCGTGTCAAATATGCATGTGATCCTAACCGAGCCTACATATCTCACTGGAGCTAGCAAGCACCATTATATTGAGACATTATTTCACCTTTCTATTTCATGTGACTATGTATACCTGCGTACATAGTATAATATAAATACGCATTACTATTGATACCATTTGAGCAGTATACACAGTACATACAATGACATCATAAAATGCGGTTTGCTTATGTAAAGCGGGGTTCAGCTTTACATAAAACTGTTGAATTTTGAGAAATACAATCATCAAAATTAACCTTATAAATCAATATAACTAATTCGCATATAATGGTTCTGAGATTATTACTATCAATAGATAATATCTTGAAAATATCTACTAATATTAGTCACGTGTGTGTAGGAATAAAAAAAATTTTAATACCTCTTTCCGTCTCTTTCCTCAATATAAACTTATAATTAACTTATAAATAACTTATATATAACTAATATAATAATTAAATACAATAATAATTAATTATAATATATATAATTATTAAATAATAATAATAATAAATATAAATAATAAATAATATTATAAATAATAATTAATAATAATAATATAATAATTATAATAATAATAATTATATATAAAATTATATAATAATAAATAATATAATATAAAATATAATATATATATGTAATTATATAATAATTAATATTAATATAATGAATATAATCAGCTCAAATTACATTATTTGAGCATTATTTACAATAAAATTATTAATATAATTACATTTATATAAATAATTTTTATGACATAAAGTTGTACTTTATAGGAGTGAAGGAATTTATAGATATCCTATAAGGGGGGAGGTCATGAAATGAGTTTTCAACACTCATCACCAGAAAATTATATACTAAGAGAATAGAATACATGATAAAAGACTTCTTATGGTTTGGTTAATGTCTCACTTTATAATAATGAATATTAGATGTACATCTAATTACTAGTATAATTATACATTCACATAATATCATATAATAATCTATATGAAAATGAAGATTCGAGTCTATTAGAGAATTGAGATTTACAAATCTGAAAATGAAAAGCTTAACCTTATTTAATTGCGAGTAAATTTTAACAGGAGACACACTATTTTTTACCTTGTAACAACAGATTGTTATATAGGTTCAACAATTGGCTCTGTGTTCTCTTCATTATCATTGATATAACGAGAGTAGTCTCGTAGCACAGGGACCTTAAAATGTCAGGTTCCAAAGTTTGGCGATGATAGCAAATTGCTAACCTCATAAGGAATAATGGATGGACTGTATAGAAGATTTAAAAAGATAAGGAGGGAGCTTGTACATCGTTCTGATGGGAATGAACAGGTTTCATTCATTCTTCAGCTCAAATTTTTCTTTCCTCATTCATCATCATCTCTAAATCACTTCAAACCAAGTGCTGGCTTAATCCTCATATACATCCTATTCGCGCTTAACGATCGGTGGATTGATAAATACTCACTACTTAAGTGGCCCCACCAGTGACTATTAGAAATCTAAGTATGCCTTAAGTGCGTGAGATAGAGAAACAATTACTATTTGAGAGTGTCTTCAATTCACAATCTCTTGCTCTATTTACAAATATACACTCAGATTGACCTATACTTGAAGTCAATATGCATTATAAATAAAGGAAGTGAGATATCTTCGACGAAGCTAAATAAGACTAGCTCTTAATCATCAAGGATAAGTGTGCTAAACCTATTTCTTCCTTGTAATACCTCATACAACTAATAAATAAGTAAAAAATAATTTTCATCTCTAAGACTAACTTCTGTAATAAAATCTATGACATATTCATCTTTATTTCACAGATCTAGATTCAAATTTGAGATGTTATATAAATTATAATACTCAAACTGAAAAGTAGACTATAATTACTATTTCGAGATCAATACACTTTCACACAATATTAATTCTCTACATTAATTGATCATCAATAACTTAGCACTTTCTCCAACTCAAGCTCTAGATAGTTACTGGAAGCTATCGCAATGTCACATCAAATCTATTCCGAAAAAAGGAAGCGCTACATGATCCTTCTAAAATCATATAAATATATGAACTCAACATTGTAATGAACTCTCTACTACATAATGATATTTAACTTAATTTGAAGATCATTATAAAATTAATAAACACACTCTTTATCAATCAATTAATAAATAATATGTTATTTAACCTACCCTGAAGTCAAGATACTGTAGCGACAACATATATTGGTTACATCACTTTTAGATGCATTCAAGGGAAACAGATCAATTACAAGTGTATGACTGAGAGCTATCACAACAAGCGCTACGAGCTCTACTCGAATACAGTTAGACAACACTGCAAGTTATCTTGTAGCAGTGTATATACCAATTCCCTATGATAACACACGAGTAGCCTTTAATTCAAGCTATATTACGCTATTCTTAGTGCCAAAACTACGCAGGGAGTACTCTGTCAGATAGTGGTTTGGGCTTAGTACATCAGATTCACCAGATAATCTCCAAGCATTAAACAACGCATGGAGATAGAGAACGTTGTCAGATCACCTGCTCTCGCCGACACAAGCTCTCCTTTTATGAGTTTCCTATCACTTAATCTTGAGCTTATCTATATTTGAAAATGTAATAGTCTCTTTATTTACTCGAATTTCGTGCTTGATACTCACTAATAATTCGGACTGTTTGTTTGTATTTAGCGGTAAAAGACCTTAAACTCTTCCATTCTTGTTCTTGAGATTACAATTGTGTGCTCGTTCTCCAGAGTTCTTGTCTTACTGACGTAACCTGTGTTATCATATGCAGTTTAATGTCATACCTTAATACAATGTTCAGATGGATCTACTCTAATCTGATAACTAATATTCTCTATCCACTACGTATCTCCGCGTTTTGTACCGACCCGTCTAATTCTCATATTCTTTTAACATCATAATCACTTAATTTCATAATTACTATTGAAACTAAAACTCACACTCTTGTTATCTTCTTACGATTGAGGCTCTCGTCTTAAATACTTCTGATTATCTGGGGAATCAAGAGACAGCTGATGATGACGATGATTACTATTTACAGAGTAGAAACTATTTTCATTATTCTTTAAAATAACATCACACTCTTCTAAACATAAAATATCCTCTTGCTTCCAAAATAATACTCCTTCATATAAAATCTTATACCTTATCTCATATATCCGAACGGTATCTGAATATGCCCTCTCTCTGTTGACAATATAATAAATATAACAATCCTATATATAGAGTCCTAAACATGTAACAAATAAAAAATTGATTACTTAGGAAATGCCTCACAATATCAACAAATAAATAATAATATAAAAATAAAAACAGAGTTAGCTAGGATGAGAGTACCCAATATCAAAGAACTGTGGGAAGTTAGTATTAGACTGTGAGAACACTTATACTCTCCTTTTCTCAGTTATGCTTAGTCCAGCATAATAACACAGGGGATTCTCATGGCCCACGCACCAAAAATGGTATCGGCGACCCGACGTACTCGCTCTCTCTATATTCTGGGTGGTGGGAGTGTGGGGGGGTGGCTTTTGCTGTACTTCCACACGCTTTGATCGTGACTCTATGTGTGTGAGCCGAGTCTGGACATTTTTAACCGGCCAAAATATGGCACTTCATAAACTGTTCTTGTATGTGTGCAGTTCACTTTGACCTCTTTCGAGTGAGGTGTTTGCTGCCGCGTAATTTGTTGGAATCCTTGTTTATTCTCTAATCAAAGTACCGCGTACGTCTCGAAGCAAGGGGCTAGCAAGACGGAGGCGAAGCCTCCGTCGTACGTATTGCCAGCCCGCAAAGCTGCTTCAGATGTGGTACGTATTACCCCCCTATTTTACACCCCCCCTAATTTTTCGACCATGGTTCAACTTTGCCCACGGTTGCATTTTTGATCTGTCCTTTATGACGGTCTTTATGACGCCTTTCGCTTTCGTAGCACAGGTGGGCTTTAACTAGCGCACGAGTATAGTGTGTCTTGATACTTTGGTACATTCCAGTTCTTGAGGTTTTTGGCTGTGGTGCTCTGGGAATAATCTATTTCCCCAGAGCCCATACCTCGTTCTGTGAGTTCTCATTCCTATCTTCTCTACTCTCTTCCTCACTACAAGGTGGACCGCAAAGCGAATCCTTAATGCTCCTACTTTTAAATGCCTGTGGGCGTCCTGCTGCTCATGCAGTGTCGTAATTTCCGCGGTCTCACGAGCGCGCGGGAACTTTTCCTAGATAGAAAGCTCACTCAGAAAACCCCGCTCACTGTGTATTTACATCGGCGCGCTCTGGCCGCGTTTGTGTAGCTCGATAGGTGACTTACCTCCTGTTAAAAAGAGTGAAAATCCGCTTCGAACCTGGACAGCCAGATCATGTGGCAAATGACTGAATTCTCCTATTCCCCCCACTCGTGTAAAACCCATAATTACACATCATTAATCCACCAGACACAAAATCGTCACACTCACAGCCACCAACAATCTCACAAACCCTAAGATAGATCCATCATGTCGCAACCACAACAAATTTTCTTACCTTTTCAAACCTAATAACACTTTACACCTTAATCAAGACTATCTACGTCACTCACAATCCACCAACACCACAAAAATCTACTATAGCTCTACACAATTCACTAATCAGCAACTTGCAATCCTTCTATATCCCCTCTCATTCCCTTTCCACAGCACACAAACCACATTTCACACACCACATGCACCATACAACTATTCACTACACAGTCTCTCTCTATCACCTTTGTTTCAGTACACACGCCGACGAAACGGATTGCGTACACATTTTGACTTTGCCACTTATTTCTATAATCCATCAACAGTCCACTCCTCTTTCATCCATTCCTCTCTTCTTCATTTGCTTATCATTTATCTTACCCTCTATTTCATATACAGATCTCAACAGGATATCTGCTATTTCAACAAGTCTTTCTCGTGTGTTCCAGTGAAGCAATTAATGATATGCGAATAGATCATTACTCTGAAGCAGTGCCATAAATACTGAACCTTTCAATCTCCCGGAGGAAACTGCATTAGCATCTTCCTTTGGACCCACAACAAAGATGATACGCTGGCTCAGGTCTAGACGAATTGAGAGAAAATATCATACAGCCAAACTCATAAATTACTATCCATAAGCCATTAGTCTGACATTATTTGTAAGACACGCCAGACAACGATGTTGGTGGAGAGTTCTGTTCTCGTCATACAACGTATGGATATTACATGGGATTATCAGTGAGGAGAATTTCGTGATATTTGGACTAGATAGAGCTTCGTCTTATATACAATAAGAACATGAGAGGATATCACACTAAAAACTTTTTTTGATGCATGCGTACCCTAAGAACAGAATAATAAATATATTAATAATAGTTATGATTACACTCACCTCAATATCAATCCGCCATAATATATATATAACAACATAATCAATAATTACTATAAATAAATATATTAAGATTAATAATAATAATAATAATAAATAATAAATATAATTAAATTATAATAATAAAAAAAGTGATCAACATTGTGACATTGAGAGAAAAAATGACATTCACACTCAAAAAGTGATGATGAATAATAATTACACACTGATACATAATCACTCTGCGAGATGATCTTGAGCAATACTTATTCTTATGTGGATCGATATGACAACATAATCACATCAACATTAATAATCAATATAATGGGATTAATACAATAATAATAATAATCAATAATAATCACACTTGAAGTGATATCGCACGATAACATACTCTATCTCACTTTGGAAGACCATACTTGGTCTAAATGAATAAGATGGGAGTGATAGATGGATATTTTAATGTAATGATGTTATACTGAATTAATTAATTATTAAATAGGATAGGATATAGAAGTTAGATTGGAATATATAATAGCATAAAATCATAAACAGATAAAGGTATCGTAACTCTAAATGAACTGGACATGGGTCATACATACATAAGCAAAATGGGTATATATACTTATATAATATATATATAATTCATATAATATATATTAACACTATAATATATATATTATATATATATAATATATATTCTATATATATATATTATAATATATATATATTATCTATAATATATATATTAATATTATATATATATATATATATATAGTATACTACGGTGATAAAAGTAATAATATGAGGGTACGTATAATATAAGAGCACTAGCCAAATTGACATAAGTCAATTAGCAGTATTAGTGTTGGGATGTAGCAACAATATGCAAATGTTTGACGGAAGTATATATATATATATACTCAAAACATATTTTATAGTAATTAGTGATTTATGCACTGAAAATCTCAATGAGCTGAAGACGAAGCTTCAGTCATATAATTGATTATGATATTTTTAATGTAAATATAATAATTAATTTATATTTTATAAAAACTTAATTTTATAATTAATTATATAATTTATTGTAGTATTCTCTAATATTCACTATACAACCATTCTTAATAGTCTTTGTTTTTCAATAATTCTGTACTTATGTGCGTCGCACCGAGAGAGAGTAGGATTCGCGCACCACGAAATTTGCAGTGAAACAATGTGGTAATAAATGATATATCGCGAGAGTAATGAACGATTAATCCGTCACCATCATACTGAGAATGTGAAATTTACATTACTATACCAAACACACTAATACATATAATTATATATAATATATAATATTATATAATTATATAATATATATATATATATATATATATATAATATATATATATATATATAATATATTTCTTCTTTCTTCTTTCTTCACTTCCTCTTTGCCCCAGGATTGGGGGTAAGGTGCTGTACCAGCATCGGAAAAGAAAAGCAGTAGGAGAACATGACAAACGTCGAAAAGAAAGCCAGCCTTAACCGCCCCTCTGTACATTAATTAGTGAGACCTCGTCACAGACAGAAAATCCACCCTAGAGCAGAGCTTCATGGGACGCAGCCGACAAGGAACCCTCACTATGGTAAATCGTCAATGTAAGGGTTCATCCCTGGCCACGGTGGACGAGCCCACACACCACATCGACCACCCCACCAATATACACACACCCCGCATTCTCTCTATCATGCAACCTTCATCACCTCCACCCATTCGCTTCCTGCCAAACTCACATATTCTTCCTCTCTCTTCAGAACATCTTATCGTTGTTGAGTTGCATTTACCAAATCCATCTCTTATATACTTTCTTTGCTCCTATCGAGTGTCACTCTACACTCAATCGTAACTCTGTCTTCTCCTCCGAGAGCACCCACGCACGCACATATAACCACACACACACACATCCGCTTAACCAACCGACCTATCACTCATCCTCTTCCACTCTTTTCTGTTCACTCGAGACGGCAGAGCGCATACCGTTTTCTCTCAACATACTCGATTTTACTTCTCGCCACCTCGATGACTTACTCGGCCTTTCTTCACACCGACCAACCACTTTCTCGTGACCATCACGCTCGATTGTCCCGCTTTCCCGCTCCGTCCCTTCCTTGCCTTTATCAATTGTGCTCTCACACCTAGCACACGCCACCCCTGAGGTAGATTTGTCCCTCATGGTATACTGAACACATCTGCAGAGATACTTTTCGTATGACTTTCTTCTTATACTTCGCTGAATTGAGTGCTCCTAGAATCACACCGATTTTTAACGCTCCTCCATCTATCCCATCACTTACCACACACACAGGACTAACTCTTATACATATTCCCTCCACGTAACGCAATTTCTCGTGATAGCATCAGTCATACAATGGAGAGAGTATGAGTCCTTTGCATTCACGGGGATCTTACGAAATATCTTCAGTTCGCTTCACTCTCTCGAGCTGACTTCCATTCACCGCTGCCATGTGCGATCGGTCACGAAGGTTCACTTTAATAGAACTTATTGGGTCCAGCATGCTCTCTGCAATTGATATACCGTAGCGGCCCTTCCCACGTCCCTAATTTAACATTTATGCTCTCTAACAAATACATAATTTTTTAGTTCAAAATGTGTATTAAAATACTAAGAATTTTAAAAATAGCATATAAACTCTCAGTACATCATAATTCTCTAATACGTGTTTGAGCAATGTGTGCCAATCACACAGCTCTGTGAGAACATATAGTCTAATTGAAGTCATCATCTGCGGTTAGACAGTGCAAGTGTGCCATCAAAAGGTATATCTAAAACAACGCTATGAACTGTGAGAGAATACGTGAGTGCACACGTTTTTACCTTTTCATAACGTTCCTCCGTGTGTAGTACACACCCTGCACCTATAATATTGTACTCCCTCATACCGCATAATCGACGGGGCTTCAAAACAATGACATACGTTACAGTGATATCTGTGCTCGTCATGAATTACAAATATCTCATACTACTTTTAGTAAATATACCGCATATAATTATGATAGTAGTATATATATAGCATCCCTCACCACTCATCTCCTATATCTCATACCACCATTCTAACTAACGCAATATTATCACCTGCACTATACTACTATATATATAACCCCTACTTCAGAATTCTTTATCATAACCTATACCATCCTCATATTAACCTCATTTGAGATAAACCAAGGATGACAGTATAAACAAACCCTGTCCTTAAACTATTCACCTTGATATATATTAATCCTAAATCACAATATACACATCAATTGACACCATTTAATATCTATAAAAAAAACAATAATAAACACGCTTTCCCACTATCGTCATGACATACTCTTTGATTCCATTCAGCAAGCCTACCACTCAACACCATATATCACTAATCAATACACTATATATGCCATATAACACGTCCAGTAAATATACTAACGCTTCTACCCTATATTTAACTATCTATCATTTAACGCACTACTCGTTGCAAATCCATAAAAACTATAAATACAATTTCATTACTTACTTACTTCTCTACCTCATATATACTCCTATCATTTGTATCTAATGAATAAAGATTTTGATCCACACATCCTCTACCACTTATTATAACCTAAACGCATACTTTGTTACTGTAATACATACTCAAATAATAACAGTCCTTCAGTCACTTACTCGAGACAGTCATATAGTATATATATCACTCTTTTTTGACCAAAATACCAGCATATACCTTCCCTACAACACCTAATCTATGTAAATCTCTATTACCGTACACTTAATTTTCCTTTATGTGAACTTAACTGCTCCCTTCTTTTTTTATACCCTTAAACCCTTATATAAGGTTATACTATTATATCCATTATTAGTGAGTCTAT
>JABUQX010084411.1:0-7500 GCA_015478945.1 Trachelipus rathkii
ATATAAAATAATGCTTTTATAATCTTTAGTATATTTGTAAAAGCTAGAACTCGTTGGACGGGCAAAAGCAGTTTCGTATGAGAGGAGAACACAGCTTCAAACCGTTATGTAATTATTATGTACGGTAAAAAGTACTGACATTTCAAATAAGATAAACACACAGAAACTGTTTTTCTATTCTTTTTGTGTTTATTATTTAAAATCTTAAGTCAGCCAATAAGGGTCCTTTATCCCTGTCCGGCAATATCTGGACGCCCAAAACGAGGGGAGAGTTAGTCGGCCACGACATCAGAGCCAGTTACCAAGTGTCACTGGGGCATCGCCCAGCACGCTAAAAATCCATTATATTTTGTATAGAATTAAAGGTGTTATATTATTATTTAATGTTCTTATAATAAGATCTTTTAAGTGTCATTGATACGCAAGTTATCACCAGCTGAATAAAAAAGATAAAAAATTTATTATAAAGAAACGTTGATGAAAGAATCGAGGAAGGATATGGTATATATTAATTGCCCCACCTTTGCAAACTGTTACTGAAAATATGTGTATAATAACTATGGGGATTTTAAGTATTCACCGAAAAAGCTAATTTAAAGGGTCTGTGGCCCACTTGCACTGATTATTATTACTAAATAAAAAATTTATCTATTGATTCTGCTGACTGCAAAACAAGCAATAGAAAAAAGACGTATTAATAAAGGGAAAATAACATCAACTATTTATCTATAATACCTTCCTCTTATTGATTATTGTTACCCGAGGGTCATGAGTGAGATTCTAATTTCTACGGGTTAATATTGATTAATGATTCTCTTCCAATACATCTCGCCTGGTACATATAATTACGATTATTAATATATATATATATATAATATATAATACTATAGCTTAGCTATGAGCTACGAGATAGGAGGTGCCACATTGCAAGCAATGCAGAAGGCTGGAGTGCCACATTTCAAATTGCGTAGCAAACATATGGAAATGTTGCACGAGAGCCCAGCGAGGCAGAGCTCGCGACATATGATTGTATTTTTAATGTAAGTAATTATTTTTTATAGTACTGTATATTATTTATTATTTACACCTACCCCCCTTTTTATAGTTATACTTATGTGCCGTGACGCACCGTAGGTCGCGGCACATTCGAGATGTATGTTGATGAACGCAAGTCATCAAACATTACACGAGATGTGATTTACATACATTAACACATTTCACACACACACACACACCACAACACCACACACACACAACACACACAACACACCACACACCCACGTACCCCTCCCCAGACATCTCTTTACCCCGTAAGCTACTTAGTTGTTGTCATTACCCACAATCTTATTGCTTTGCTTGCCATGCCTAACTACTGCATTTAACTTCTCCTACGCCCGCGGCACGCAGCACACACACACACTACAAACACACTCTGGTTTCCGCGCGCGCCCGTTTTCCGCCCCGCCACCGACTTGGCCCCGCAACCTTCGCGCACCGTGACCCGCTTTCCCGCCTCCGCCTCCGCCTTCTGCCCTCCTGCCGCCAATCGCCGGTTTGGTAGATCGTTTCGTCTTTGCGTTCGACATGCCATTAACAGGGTTTTATACTCCCTTACGTCCCCACTCCTTTCTCCCCTCCGATCTTGTGACATTACTTAAAAAATTGGACGGGATGGGATTCGAATCCCGTCCTTCGGCTGCTCTATCACGGTGGTCACCCAGTAAGTAAGGACTTTATCCTGGCCGATGCTAAAGCGGCCTTCCGGCCTGAATTCAAGTTATGTTTAAAAATCAAATTTTCAGTTTCAAAATGTGTGATTAAATGGAAATAATGAATACCAATTTTTCATTCCCACTACGTGCTTGAGAGTATTCAAGGTGGATTAGAACTAATGAGGTGTTGGCGGTTAAAACGAAGAAAAGGTGAACTTAACCGTGAGACTGGAAGGGATTAGCCTTTTCTCCGATATTTTGACCGATAAGATTACGCCCAGGGCTATGAAAGAAAGATGAAATTTCTTACAAGATTACATTTATAATATATAATATATATATATATATTATATATATATACGTATATATATATATATATATTATATATATACGTAATTATTATTATCATATATATATTATTATATATTATATATATATGTACTGGTAGCGTGTGTATATATATATATCATATATATTATATATATAATATATATATATATATACTCATATAATATAATATATATATATAGGGGGTATATATATATAATGCAGATTATTATAATATATATATATATATATATATATAATAATATATAATATTATATAATATATATATATTTAAAAAAAACTAAAAAACCAATTTGGTTTTTGTTTTTTAATTTTTAATAAAAAATTTTATTTTTTAAATATTATACTATATTATACTATATATATATATATATATTATATATATATATATAATTATATATATATAAATACTATATATATATATATATAATATATCATATATTATTATTTTATTATTATGATTATAGTATTATTATTATTATTATATTATTATTCTTATATATATTATTTGTTTTAATCACAAAAGTTACGACAAGTGTTTTAAATCTGTTTCCTTCTTCCCTTCACTCGAATCATTTTTCCATTCGTACTTCTGGGCATCGCAAATCCCCACTCAGAACACAGCAACAAGCACGTTACAAATGCATTAACAACAAACAACAACAACGAACAAACAACAACAACAACAACACAAAACACAACAACAACAACAACAACAAACAACAACAACAACAACAACACAACAGACAACAACAGGCAAGGATAACAGAACATGAAAGCGACCATCACCCGAAAAAGCCATGAATGCGAATTAACTTTTTTTGTCGAGTCATTTTTTTCCATTATTTCTTCTTCTGTTTCTTCTTCTTTCTTCTTCTTTCTTATTATATTATTATATTATTATATATTTTTATTATTATTATTCACTGCAAATTCATCTCCATCTTAAACAATTTTAAATTATTACATTTGATCATTCTATTTTATATATTTTTCATATGGATTGTTAATCACATAGTAATGAATACGAAGTAATGTTGATCAGTTGCGAATTTTTGAGAGAGAAGGGAGTGAGAGAGAGAGAAGGAGGAGAGAGAGAGAGAGAGAGAGAGAGGAGAGGAGAGAGGAGAGAGAGAGCAGAGAGAGAGAAGAGAATGTTCTTTTCGATCCATTTTCCACTCTGCTTCGGTCAATCACAAACCACAAACAGGAAACAGTGAGAGTTACAAACGCAGTTAACAACAACACACAACAACAACAACAAACAACAACAACAACAACAACAGCAACAAAACAACAGAACAACAAGCCAGCACCAGAAAAAGCCTCGAGCTTACTTGCAATCTGATCCACATAGCAACAAACCAGGCCTAAGGATTCCTCATCTAAGCTTACAACGACAACAACAACACGATCACAAAACAACAAAAGACAACAACAACAACCATTAACAAGCAACAACACAAGCAACAACAACAGACACAATCATGACAGCAAGACAGACAGAACAATCCGAAAACAACTATCATGGATGTGATTTATCTTGGGACAGTTTTTTTCTTCGAAGTCATTATTTCCATATAGATATATATATATTAATATATATAGTAATATATATATATATATTTATATATAGTATATATAATAATAATAAGTATATAATTAATATTTTCATAATATATATATATATATATATATATGATAGATATAACAGTGGCCATTCCATCGCAAATTCCTTCTTCCTCTTGAAACAATTTTAACAACTTATGTTACATTTTGATCACTATCCTAGTTTATATTATTTTCATATGGATTGTTAACTACATAGTAATGAAATACGAGAGTAATGTGGGAGTCAGTGCGAATTTTTGAGAGAGAGAGAGAGTGAGAGCAGGAGAGAAAAGAAGAGAGTAGAAGAAGAGAGAGAGAGAGATGAGGAGAGAGACGAGGCACGAGAGAGAGAGATGTCTTTTTCGATATCCATTTTCCCATTCTGCTTCGTCACCACAAAACCCACAACAGAAAACAGTAGAGTTCACCAAAAGGCATTAACAACAAACAACACAACAACCAACAACAACAACAACAACAACAACAAACAACACAACAGCAACACAACAACAACAGCAGCAACCAGAAAAGCCTCGAGTTACTGCAATCTGAATCCACATAGCAACAAACCCCAGCCTAAGGATCCTCATCTAAAGCTTACAGCGGACAAAACTTACAATTCACACAACAAAAACAACACACAAACATTAACGAACAACGAACAACAACAACAACAACAGACACAATCATGACAACAAGACAGACAGAACAATCCGAAAACAACTATCAACCCTCCAAAAAAAAAGCTATGAATGTGATTTAAATCTGAAGTTTCTTCTTCGAATGATTTTTATCCATATTATATATATTATATATGATTTATATATATATTATATTAATAATATAATATATATATAGTATAATATATATATATTATATATATATATATATATATTATATAATATAATATATATAGTATATAAGAGAGAGAGAGAGAGATGTTCTTTTTCGATCCATTTTCCATTCTGCTTCTTCATCACAAAATCCACAACAGAAACAGTGAGAGTTACAAAGGCATTAACAACAACAACAACCAACGAACAACAACAAACAACAACAACAACAACAACAACAACAAACAACGACAACAACAACGAACAACAGACAACACCAGCAAAGAAAAACAGAACATTGAAAGCGACCAATCACCCCGAAATAAGCCAATGATGCGAATTAACGTTTTTTTTGTCGAGTCATTTTTTTCCATTATTCTTCTTCTTCTTCTTCTTCTTATTATTATTATTATTATTATTATTATTATTATTATTATTATTATTATTATTATTATTATTATTATTATTATTATTATTATTATTATTATTATTATTATTATCTCCGTCTTAAACAATTTTAAATTATTACAATTAATCATTCTATTTTATATATTTTTCATTTGAATTGTTAACCACATAGTAATGAATACGAAGTACTGTTGGTTAGTTGCGAATTTTTGAGAGAGAGAGAGCGAGGAGAGAAGGAGAGAGGACGAGAAGAGAGAAGAGAGTGGGAGAAGAGAGAAGATGTCTCTTTTTCGAATCCATTTTCCCATTCTGCTTCTTCTATCACAAAATCAACAACAGAAAAACGTGTGAGAGTACACACGGCGATTACACACACAACAACGAACAACAACAACAACAACAACAACAACAACACACAAAATAGGCACACAGAAACACAAGAACAACAACAACCAACCCGGCAAGATAAACAGAACATGAAAGCGACCATCACCCGAAAAAGCCATGAATGCGAATTAACTTTTTATGTCGAGTCATTTTTTCCATTATTCTTCTTCTTCTTCTTCTTACTTCTTATTATTTATTATTATTATTATTATTATTATATTATTATTATTATTGATTATATTATTATTATTATTATTTATTATTATTATTATTATTATTATTTGTTATATATTTATCATAATTAATTATTATTTTTATTTTGTTTTATTTTTAACTCTCTTTGGATGCGTCCATGCTTTTCAAGAATACTCTTTTTTCTGAGAGTGAGAGAGAGGAGTGGAGAGAAAGAAGAGAAGAGCAGAGAGGATGAGAGAGAGAGAGATGAGAGGAGAGAAGAAGAGAGAGAGAGAGAGAGGAGATTTTCTTTTTCGATCCATTTTCCATTCTGCTTCTTCAATCACAACAATCCACCAACAGAAGACAGTGAGAGTTACAAGCATTAAGGCAACAAACAACAACAAACACAACAACAACAGACAACAACAAACAACAACAACCAACAAAACGAACAACAACAACAACAACAAACCAACAACAAAACAGACAACAAACAGCAAGATAAACAGAACATGAAAGCGACCATCACCCGAAAAGCCATGAATGCGAATTAACTTTTTATGTCGAGTCAATTTTCCTCTATTCTTCTTCTTGCTTCTTCTTCTTTATTATTATTATTAGTATATATTTACTTATTATTTTACTTATCTATTATTATAATTATTATTATTAATTATTATCTATTATTATTTTATTATTATTTATTATTTAAACTCTCGTTTGGATCCGTCTGCTTCAAGAAATACTCTTTGTCTTGAGAGTGAGAGAGAAGAGTGAGACGAGAGAGAAGAGAGACAGAGAGGAGACGAGAGCGAAGGAGAGAGAAGATAAATAAATAGATAAATAGTTCGAGAGAGGAGAGAGAGAGAGGATGAGAGAGAGAGAGAGAGAGGAGAAGAGAAGAGAAGATGCTATCGAGGAAAGTTCTCCCTGAGCCCGACGGTCTTGAGATATTTTGCTCAAAATGAAGCAGAAAACAAAACAAGCAAATACAAGCGTGGTATTATTTACGATCTCTGTGCATAACGTGTTCCACGCTGATAAACTAGCCTAGTGACTATTAAAGAATTAGATGCATGTCAGTCTTCTTCGGTGAATTGTTTATAATTATACCCTATTATTTATACCCAGGTACGAGAGTGAAACCACCATTTAAATAGTTTTTTTTTTTTGATTAGTTATGTAGATATTTTATATTAATATATATATATATATATATATATATATATTATTAATATATATATATATATATATATATATATATATATATAATATAATAATATATACTATATATATATATATATATATATAGGATTTACTAAATGACGAAAAAAAGAAAAATATTAATATATATATATTATATATATATTATATTGAGATATTAATATTATCATATAATATATATATACAATATATATATATATATATATAATATATAATATATATATATACTTATATATATATATATATATATATATTATATATATATATATATATATATATATATATATATATATATATATATATATATATATACTATATATATATCTCCCCCCCCCCACACACCCCTCTGGGTCAGGCCGGGGAATATAGGGTAAATTCTCCAGAAACTCTGTCTATATTGGATATCTATATAGTTAAGTTCAGCTTCGTCTTGCACAAACCATCGAGATCTAGTGTCGTTACAAAAGGACGTATCTTAGGCTGTGTGTGTTGTGGTTGATGAGTGTGTGTTGATTGTGTTGTGGGTGTTTTGTGGGTGGGGTTGGTTTGTGTGTGGTATTGATTCGGTTAGGTTCTGTGGAATGTGTCTGTGGCGAGGTGTGTGGGGGACTGAATTATGTTTTAGAGCACGGCCTTATTCTATCTGCAACTATTCTTCTCTATTTGCCCATCCATTATTGAAACACCTCCATTACACTTCAATGATATATCGAAGTATGCAGTTTCACGTCCCTCCTTCGCCGCAGCTGAAGCTCGCATTCTATGACCGTATGCACCATCTGATGCACATATAACACGTA
>JABUQX010084411.1:12500-32500 GCA_015478945.1 Trachelipus rathkii
AAGCCGCCTTTAGGGGCTTAAAGTAATCAGAATAAGCATGACTACCGATGTTCTTTACATATTATACACAGTAATTCATGGGACTCATGTATAACACGCCGTGTGTTGTTAATATGACATGAATTACTAACACAGCGTGGGAAGAATACGAGTTCCTTCGGTTTCTTCTTATATAGATGCAATCCGCACAGGTATCTTACACTTGCCCACTGATTAATGTCTGTACAGAGGTAACCTATTAAGACGATCATATTTGTGATTTTTCTTGGAAACGGTAACACTTTAGTAGGTAGAGAACTCTTCACAGTCAACAGCAAGAGCCGATCTATAGTTTGAAAACCGAGCAAATAGACTCCACCAGAGGGATCGTTATAATTCTCCGCCAAAACACGTGTAAGAGTAATTAGAGATAAGACTGACGGTCCCAAACAGCAAGGGGCCATGTTAATCAATTCTTGCAACACGTGGAGGGTGACTCGACGATAGAGGTTTAATCGGCCCATCGCGGTAGACAGATCGATGTTTTGCGATCTGCTGCTAGAGAATAAATAATAATATGTTGATTTCTATTACGACGTGCGTTTTCAACTTATAAAATCAATAATCGGATACAAGTAATAATAATAATATAATAATAATAATAATAATAAATAATAATAATAATAATTAATAATAATAATAATAAGTGTGTGTTGTGTTGTCTGAGTGTGTGTGTTTGTGTGGTGTGTGTGTGTGGTGTGCGTAGATGTAGTATGGTGTGTTGTGCTGTGTGCTGTTGTTTGTGGTGGGTGTGTGTTGTGCTGTGGTGCATGTGAGTGGTTGTGTGATGTGTGTGTGTGTGTCGGATGTGTGTGTGTGCTTGTGACTGTGCTGTTGTGTGTGTGTGGTTGTGTGTGTGTGGTGTGTGGCTGTGATTAGTTGTGTGTGTGTGGTGTGTGTGTGTGTGTGTGTGTGTGTTGTGTGCGTGTGTGTCATGTGATGTGTGTAGTGTGTAGTGTGTGTGTGTGTGTGTGTGTGTGTGCTGTGTGTATGTGTGGATGTTGTGTCGTTATGTTGCGTGTGTGTTGTGTATGTGTTGTGGTGTTGTGTGTGTGGTTGTGAGTGGTGTGCTTGGTGTGTGTGTGTGTTGTGTGTGTGTGTTGTTGTGTGGGTGCTGTGTGATGGTGTGTGGTGTGATGTGTGTGTGGTGTGGTTGTGGGTGATGTGTGTGTAGCTGTGTTGTGTGTGTGTGTGTGTGTGTGTGTGTGTGTGTTGTGTGTGTGTGTGTTGCAATATTGCAATCGAGCCATCGTGCACGATGCATCGATGGCATCATGCATCGAGGCATCGGATGCATTAATGCTATGTGACTAGCTCAAACACTTTACATAGCTTTTTTTTTTTTTTGTGGTGGTTGGTGGTAGCTTTCAATGCTTGGATACTGTTTGTTCTTGCTGCCATTGGCGGGTGTCTGTATTGTTTGTGTTGTTGTGCTGTTTGTTTGTTGTTGTTTTGTTGTTGTTGTTGTTTTGTTCTTGGCTGATTGTTGTTGTTGTTGTTGTTGTTGTGTTGTTGTTGTTAAGCATTTGTAACTTGCTGTTGTTTCTGATGGGGATTTTGCGATGAAGAAGTAGAATGGAAAAATGATTCGATGAAGAAGAAGAACAGATTTAAAACACTTTCGTACCTTGTTGAATAAAACATTAAATAAATAATAATATAAATAATAAAATAATTAATATAATAATTAATAATAATATAATCATAATAATAAATATTAATATTATATATATTAATATATATATATACTATATATATATTTATATAATATATATATAAAATATAATATATAGATATATATATATATATTAATAATAATATATTATATATAAATATATATAATTTACAGGAGATATTTATTATATATATATATATATATTAGTATATATTATAATATATATATTATGATATATATTATATATATATAATATATAATATATATAGTAGATATATATTATTATATATATATACTATAGAATCATATATATATATACTAAAGTATAATTTGTTTAAAGAAAATTTCATCTTTCTTTCATAGCCCCTGGCGTAATCTTATCGGTCAAAATATCGGAGAAAAGGTAATCCCTTTCAGTTCACGGTTAATTACCTTTTCTTCGATTTTAACCGCAAACCTCATTAGACTAATCCACCTTCGAACTCTCAAGCCGTATGTGAATGAAAATTTTATTCATTTATTTATATTTAAATACACTTTTGAACTAAAAGTTTTATTTGACACATAATGTTGGAATTAGGACTGGAAGACGCTTAGCACAGGCAGATAAAGTCCTAACACCTTGGTGCCACCGTGATTTGAAGCAGCCGAAGGACGGATCGAATCCCATCCCGATCCATTTTATAATGTCACAAAATGGAGGGGGAAAAAGAGAGTGGGGCAGTAAGGGCAGTAGTAAAAACCCTAATGACAATAGCGGAACACGAAACGACGAACGACGTATACCAAACAGACGGTGGCCGGCAGACGCCAGAGGCGGATGCGGGGGAAAGCGGGACACGGGTGCGCGAAGGTTGGCGGGGGCAAGTCGGTGGCGGGGCGGAAAACGGGCGCGCGCGCGGAAAACAAGTGTGTGTGTGTGTAGTGTGTGTGCGTGCGGGGCGAGAGAGAGTAGATTGTAGTAGTCATGGCAACCAGATAAAAGATGGCGGTCCATAACAACAGACTAAGAGCTTAAGTACAAGAGATGGTGGGGGGATGGTAACGTGGGGGCTGGTGTGCTGTGTGTGTGTGTGTGTGTGTCGTGTGTGTGTATGTAAATCACATCTCGTGTAATGTTGATGACTGCGTCATCAACATACACTCGAATGTGCGCACCTACGGTGCGCACGCACATAAGTAAATATAAAAGGGGTATAGGGTAAATAATAATAAATAATATCACGTACATAAACAATAATCACTTACATCTAAACAAATACAATCATAGGTTACGCGACTTCCGCTCGCTGGGATTCGTTGCAACATTTCAATGTTGCTACGGCAACATTTGCAATGTTGCACTCAATCTCTGCAATGTGACTAATACTTATAATAGGAATAATACTACTAATACTTATAATACTATATTATATATAATATATAAGTATATATATATATATATATATATATATATATATATATAGTATATTATATATTTATATTTTTATTATTATTATATCATTATATATTATTAGTAATATATTACTATTACTATTGATTATTATTTAATTATTATTTTATTATTATAATAATTATTTTATTCATTATTCATTATTTTATATTATAATTATTTATTATTTTATTATTATTATTGTTATTATTTATTTTCACTTATTCATATTATTATTATTCATTATTGTTTTTTTATTATTATTATTCTACTATTATTATTATTATTGATATTATATTATTATATATATTATTATTATTATTGATTATTATTATTATTATGGATTATTACATTATTATTAAATTATTATTCATTATTATTATTATTTTATTATTATTATCATTAATTATTATTAAGGGGTCAATTCCACATTACGAATTCCTCATGAAATGATATCGCGACCAAATCTGGCTCAATATTTATCTATACCTGAAAATTAAATTATATATTCTCTCAATTCGTACCGCTGGACGTGTGGGTAAAAGGTCAGGGATTTGCAATAGGAGGTATGCGGTACCGAGTCTCTATTTTGAAATATGACGATAGAACCGAAGCTATGAAGACGTAAGCCTTTGAGGTTAAGTAAGGGGCCAGATGAAAAGGGGACGGTGGAAAATAGGTCGAGTCAAATGACCCACGTGTGTAGTGTGTGTGGTGAGTCGTGTGGTGTGTGTGTGTGTGTGTGGGTGTGTGTGTCGTGTGTGGTAGTGTGTGTGTGTTGTTGTGTTGAAGCGGGTGGTGGACGGGACACAAGGAGGGATGGGACACAAGGCGCGCGGATGTAGAACCTACGGCTTCAGAGTGGGATGGGGAAACGCGCCTGGCGAGGGAACGCGGCTGGGACGAACGCGGCCAGGGCTTGCGGTTCGCACCTGTGGGTGCTGCGGATATTCGAAACAACAAAGTTAAGACATCAAAAAAGGGCGCTAAGCCCCTAAAGACAGATCAAAAAATCACCGGTGGGTCAAATTGACCCATGGTCGAAAAAATTAGGGAGGTAACAATAGGGGGGGCAAGTACGTACGGACGGAGGGACTTCGCCTCCGTCTGGCCTAGCCCTTCTTTCGAAGGGGCTTCAAAAAGGTCAAGCCCAAAAGAAGTCAAGGTCCATCGGTAAAAATCTCAGCTTCAAAAAAAAAGTCGCGGCGTCAGAAAAGGTCAAAAAATGGGCTCAAAATACCCTCCGGATCCCTGTGTTACTACTATTATTATTAATTTATTAATTATTATGTTATTATTATTATTATTATTTATTATTATGATTCTTATTATTATTCATTATTATTATTTTATTATTATTCATTATTATATATTATATTATTATATTTATTTCATTATTAGTATATTTATTATTATTATTATTAATAAAAGCTTTGCATTTCACTTCCAAGGTTCTGAATATTTCATTTTTTGAAATTATTTGTTCACTTAATAATAGTTTTTAAAAATAATTTACAACAAAAGGTAAATATTTTACTTGATTTTCCTGACGCGTTTAGTCTCTGCACTTGAGACATCTTCAGGGGACAGTTATTCAAGCGAATGAGTTTTAGTTTAGTTAAAAGATATTATTATATCAAATAACGTTAAATTTAACTGATAATTCATTAAATTTTATATTAATGTCGGGTCTACAAGTTTCTTCAGTTTCTGAATTACGTGATCTGTATAATATTGCAAAATGTTTGGAAATATTACCTATTGTTGATTGGCATGTGTCGTGTAGAAATTACAAAGATTTTACTTGATTGTAGCGCTGTTGTCATGCCCTATCGACAATTAATCTCGTAGTGTAACACAAATAATGTCTTCGCATACAGTCTGGGACTCAGGGTAGTATAAAATAGTTATTATCATGAATTGTTTATAATTAATTAATTATTATTATAATTATAAATATAATTAAATATTTATTATTATTATTATTATTATTATTATTATTATTATTATTATTATTATTATTATTATTATTATTATTATTATTATTATTATTATTATTATTATTATTATTATTATTATTATTAATTAGATGTATAGTATTATTATTATTAATTTATTATTATTATTCATTTTATTATATATTCATTATTTATTATATATTATTAAAGAAAATAGATTGTTAGTATTAAGATTATTATATTTTATTATAATTTACTATATAGTCAATGCTATTTTTTAATTAAAAATTGTTTTTGATACTAAATGTAAGTTTTCCTTACTCTGATAAATAATAGTTAGTCTCTTAAGTATTTTTATCGTCACCTTTGGGAAATTAGTGACGGTTTTAGATTAAATTGCGGGCTCGTTAGAATGTAGTTAAACCAATTGCATGTTACATGTGTAATTATGGGTTGGGTTAATTATTTGCATGGTTAGGGATTTAACTCTAAGACGAGCCATTCAAAAGAGATGCCAACTTACACATATGCCCATGTGGCATTTAACTGTCTCTATTGTTTTATGTTTGTAATGTGTAAAGCTCTATTAGCTTATAGGACAAAATTGTCACCCTAAAAGTGCAACTTATGTCAAAAATATTTTAAATGTAATTTTAATAATAATTTTGAAAATTACATTATTATTATTATTATTATTATTATTATTATTATTATTATTATTATTATTATTATTATTATTATTATTATTATTATTATTATTATTATTATTATTATTATTAATTTTTTTATTATTATTAATTTTATTGCTATTATTATTTTATTATTATTATTATATATTATTATTATTATTATTATTATTATTAGTAGTAGTAGTAGTAGTATACAATTTAATCCAGAAAGTAGGTTTAAATTTTTTTTTATTCCTACACACACGCATAGGATATTCATATATTCGTTGATATTAATAATCAGAACATTATGCATTGTTGTTATAGGTATTTGAGATTGGATTTCAAATTCAACAGTTTTATGTAAAGCTGCAAACGTGTTCTCATAAGCAAAACCGCATTTATGATGTCATGTATGCGGTTACTGCAATGGTCATAGTAATGGTTATACTAGTACGCAGTTACATGCCAAAGAAAAGGGAATGTCATTGCTAGTTCAATTGCTGAAATACTTAACCATCCCATAATTATACCTTTAAAACATATTGGTGGTATCATAAATTTGAAAAGAAATGCTGGAGACAGTCTGCATAGATTCATGACGTAAGATAGGGTAAAAAATTCTATATATTGTAGTTAAATATAAATATATATAATATATTTTTATATATATTATATATATATATATATATATTATATACTACTATATATATATATATATATACTATATATATATTATATATTAATATATATATATATATATATATAATATATTATATATATATATATATATATATATATTATTATATATATGTTGAAGTTCTATTAAACATTTCTTAAGTTTATGAAAGCGAAGAAAACATTGCTTGATTGAATTAAAGCTAAAGTTTAATATCATATTATCAATTGTTATATGATGTCTGAGGGAGACGATAATAAACACCTAATAATGAAGTCTCATTCAGGCTCGTCTTGAAATCCTTCTGGTATTTATCGCCTCGCTGATGATGTCACACTCAAGGGAACGGGCAGCATGCAAATAAAATATCAATCAGAACCGATTCTAACTTTTAAACTGGGCAAACATTATTGTGGTGTGTGCATAAAAAGGTGTGTAACTAATAAATTTATAATCTAAGCCGGAATTCATCAGTGTTCGTATTCTATTAAAACACTGAAGGAATATAAGCGTTCCATTAATATTTATCCACTTATTCATTATTATTCTTATTATTTATTATATTAATTATTATTTTATTATTATTATATTATATTAATTATTATATTATATTTATATTATTATTAGTATTATTATTATTATATTATTTTATATTATTTCATTATCATTATCATTTTATTTTATTGATTTATTATTATTATTGTATTATATTTTATTATTTATTATTATTTTATTAATTATTATTATTATTTTTATTATTATTTATTATTATCATTATATTATATATATTATTATATTTTCTTTTATTATATTCATATTATTATATTATTATATATTATTATTATTAAAATTATTATTCATTAATTATTTTTAATTCCATTCTAAAATACTTCTAAATTAAAAATCAAAGTTGAATTAAAAATCGTACCATCATATTTCCAAGAATTTTGAAGCTTTGAAGATTTTTGGCAATATTAAAAAAATTTCTCTACTCTCCTTTAGGTAATTTAAAGCGACATAACAGCACCTACCACACACAACACACACACCCTACCGCCATCACACACATTACACCACACAGACACACACACATACCACAACACACACACACCAATAGAAGAAAAGTACGAACTTTTATAATAATAATATATAATATATATATATACAACTACTCTTTTAGGTTATAAATTATATTAATTTTATTAAAAAAAATTATATAAATTAATAAGTATTAATTAATTAAATATATAAATCTTATATATATATATATATATATATAATAATATATAAGAATATATAAAATATATATATATCATATATTATATTATTATAATAATATATATATATTATATATATACTAATATATATATATATATTATATATATTATATATATATAATATAATATAATATATATAATATATATAATATTATATATATATAATATTATATAAAAATATTATAATATATATAATATACTATATAAATATATAATATATATTAATATATACGTATATATATACAATATATATATATATATATTATTTTACTATATATATAGATCTATTTATATATATATAATTATAGTATTATATATATTATTAGTATATATATATAGATTAGAGGATCGACAGAATATTTATTTTCCAATATTCGTGAATGCGAATGTTACTACGAATAGTTTAATATTCACGAATGCGAATGTGAAAGCGAATATAGTTTTTAATATTCACAAATGACGAATATTACATTTTACCAGTAATAGCTGTCATTTTTTTATGCCTATAACGAAATATTTGATCTTTATAACGATTCAGTCGTAAAAATTAATGAAGTAAAATCCAATTAAATTTTCCTTTTTCAAGGATGTGGTGCGAGGACCCCTTCTCTTTCACGCATCCTATCAACCTCTTTCCCCAACCTCGGTTGCTCTTTGAAAGAGGGAAAACAGTAATTTATAGAGCTAATGTCGATAGTACAATCAATAGTTGGAATAAATTATTGAAAAGTTATCCTTGAAATATAATAATATTTCAGTCTCTCAGCATTGAATTTTCATCATAAGATCAGATAGCATAATAAGAGACTTCACTGTAATACTTTTTGTGGAGAGCATGTTAAGTCCTGCTACTGTGAAAGATCAGGATACGTCTCAGAATTCATCATCCACCACAGGAGAAATGATTTTCTCTTTGAAGAACTCATCGACAATTTTTAATGCCTGCTTATTCAGTTGAATTTAGAATAGCATTCATGACATCGGAGATAGTTGTTATTGTGGAAGGTTTCAAAGAAACTTGTGTAGTTCTTGTGCTTCATAAACTATTTCAGACTTGAAGTTTTGAATTTCTTCACATTTTCGTTGACTTTAATAGAAAAGTGAAATTTTTTGTTTTGTATCTAGGGTTCAAAATCGCTGCTATGGAATACAAGCCGCCTCTAACTGTGAAGACGAACATATTTTTTTTAATTCCTCTCATTATGGTCGCTCTCATCATCTTTACTCCTCGACTGTCATTGTCTAAGAGGAATGACTTCTGCTACCAATGGCGAGTTTAGGCTGATTATCTTGGATTATTTTCATAGTGATACAGTTGTTTAGATAGAATTGTCACGGATGTTAAGACATTTATTTTATCTTAGAGCGGCAGTAGAAGCAGAGATATTCAATAAGTTTTTGCATCATTATCATTTTTTGCAGTGCTGTTTCAGCGTGTGGTAACGTCATACATAATTGAAAGTTGCGGAGGAACATTAATTCTGGTCTGCTTTTTTTAGTACTTCTTAAGCCACGATTGAATGATTAAAGTGTACATTTTGAGAGGACTTACTTCACTGACTGATGTTTGAGATGTCAAGCCATTTTTTAAAGGTAAGATTGAAGGAATTGGACTTTTTTCCTGTAGAAAGATGTACTGAAGATATGATATCAATTGGCATATCATAATACTCACCTAGAGATAGGTTCCATTCTCGCCAACTATCTAATATATTCAGCATGTACATTTCAAGATAAAAAAAATCTCTAAATTTTAACAAATCCTAAAAACTATTCATATTTTGCATCGCATCTGTCCCATGCGAAACGAAAATTATCCTGAAAACAGCATAGTTATTTTATTTAATAGAATGCAATTTTAACGTAAAGCATGTTGAAAAGCCATGGCAATATCTGTTAACCTCTAATATAATATAATTATATATATTATATTATATAAAAATAATATTATAATATATATTTATATATATATAAAATTATATAGTATATTATATTATTAATATATATATTATATCAGAGATGGGCACTTCGCTCTTTCGTCCGCTATCCTTCCGAGGACACCAAAAGGTCGGACTAGCGGAGTGCGGAGGTGCGAGACGTCAGGAAATTAGCGACTTGCAGTGCGGATCAAAAAAGTTTCCGCTCTTTTATTCCGCACCTTTTTGAAAAATGAAGTATAGTTTACTTATTAATGAATTCTTATTGGTTATAATAAAGAATATAATTTTTATTAAAGTTTATCACTAATTATACTTTAGTCTACGACTTATTGTTTTTTAATAACTTAAAACTTCAAAAATAATCTCAACCTCCCTTAAAGGTACCAAAATATAATAATATTCAACACACTTCCGTCTACTTCCGAAGTGTCAGAATTCATGTTCTCACTGATCACCAGCCCATCCACTCATACCACACTGTAAATCTACAGTTATGCAGTCCGTTCGTGAAGCCGGTCACCTTTTTGCTTGAATTATCACTCAATCACTACGATATTTCACGTCAAAGTCTGAGAACATCCCTGCTGATGCCCTTTTCGTATTCTAATGCCATATTCTCTTCCTCTCTCAATAACGAAGAATGTCCGCCTACAGCAGCTGAGGAATTTACGTTCCCACTAACTCCACCTCGACATCCAGAGATGGAAGTGTTCGTTTCCCCTCCCACCCTATCCATATTCAAATTGAATAACCACGGAACATAACACATCCTGCCTCAAATCTCGCTATTAATATTAAACCGATTACTTCGACTCCATTATTCTTACACACGTTTAACTATCGTCATACATTCTTTTGATTTCATTCAGAAGTTACCATCAACAACTATATATCACTAACACTTCCATAGAGCTTCTATTAATCCTATCATACCCGTTTCAATCATAAAACCTAAATACATATTATTATTCTTCTTTCCCTCATTTTCTTCAATCATTTTTTTCAATCCAAATTGATCCACAAACATCCTCACAACTTCTAAAACGCACCTTGTTCTCACCATCATCCTTCCGTTCCTCGAGCATTTTCGACAAAATATACAGCATATACCTCTTCTTACAACACTCACTAAACTAATTCCCCATTAATTCCTACGTTACCCTTATCTCCATTACCCTTAATAAGGGTACTAATTACTCGCTCTCCTCCAATCCTTCGGAACTATCCCCTAATAACGGCTTTGTTACACAACTTCAATCCAATCACCTATCCATCCTTTTATCCACTCATCATCCATCAAACTATCCATTTATCAGTCAAGATTTACATCTTCACCTTTCCACCTACCCATTACCTCCTTCCTTACTAATGCCCATCCCAAATACCCTATTCCTTCTTCGCACCATCAAACTCCACACCATTCACTATCACTCTTCGTCTACTGCCAATCATCAGCAATTTCGGGGAAGTGTCCCCCAACACCTCTTCACATCCATCTTCATCATCTACGAAAGCACCATCGCCTGTTCATTATTCAACAATTCTATTATTCTCAATTCTTTACATTTGGCGCCTCCTTCAAGAAGAGCCACCTATTCCTTGTAAGTTCCCCACTCACCTCTTCCAACGTTATTTCCTCTTTTCCTTGTTATGTATGCATCTTTAGTATTCCTTTGTTCCTCTTAATATATTCCAAACATCTTCTTTAAAACTTCATCACTGCTTTTAGTACCATTCACAACGCTTCTTACTGTAACTGCTTGCCATAACCTCTTCATTCCACCCTCACTGTTAACATTCCTACTTCCTATTTAGCACATCCACATACTCTCTTTTGCACTACTCACAAGTTACTTCATCTACCAATTTCAGTCTTCACTTGTTTCCATCATTGATTACTGGCAAGCACCTTAAATACTTATCCTCTACAATGTTCACTTAACATTCTCACTCTTAATTCCCTCCCTGCTTCTTCCTCTCTCCCTACTCTTGTATCTCTTATCACATTCCTCTCCATCTCAAGCCCTCATTAACTTAATTTACATAACAACAACATAATGATTCATAATCTCCCTTATTCCTAACCTCCTCATGATAACACCCAACACATACTCAACGTCTTCTCACTAACATCAAAATTAATCATATTCCACTCGATACCATCTCTACCTAACCAACTCTAGTATACTTAACGAATACTCTTGTGTTTAAAGAAGTATTACTCACAACCACCATACCTTCTCTCCTCACCAGAAATTAATCCACCTCCTACCACTCTCATTTTCTCCCGACTCCCCAAAACCACCTGTTGGTTATAATCCCTTTTTTGATCACTATCCAACCATTTAGGTTCAACCACAACCAATCAATTTAAGCTCCTTACTTACCGTATCCAAAACAATATTAAATATCCAGAAAGTCTCACTCTCTCTCAACATATGCACCTCCGATGAACCATAATTCACGAATCACCACATACTCCTTTGACCTTTTAACTAAATCTACCATTCAGTTCTATACTCATCACACACAAAACTACCATAGCCCTACTAACAATCACTCTATCAAATTCAACTCCTCTCTCCGTCTCTCATTCTTCTCATACCCATCAAAACACTTTTACATCACGCCACCTTTATTTCACGGTTTCCCTTTCATCTTGTTTCATTCACCCCAGCAAATCTAATTTGCCTTTCTAAATACATCCATCACATCTCTTCTTTTCTCCTCAAACATTTATTCCACTGAATTCCATGTACCGCATATTGTTTCCACATTTTCGGCCAAAAATGGAAGGTCGTCTTACCGACATTACGACTCCAGAGTGAAAGAGAGAAGCCTTACTCACCCATGCATAAGAGCCAATTTACAAAATCCTTTTCGCCTTTTGAGATGAAGAGTGGCTTTATCTGGGTGACAATCCAGACTTTCCGGAGCACCTCCCACTACTAATCCCAAAGCTCAACCTTTTTTACCCTTATCAAGGAGGTAACTTAGACTCTTTCTTGAAGCACTTACAGCTCCTACCGTATTAACAAGTAGACATACTCCGAAAACTGCAATATGTTCTAACCGAGACAAAGGTATGAGAATCCTGTGCCCTCTGTGGCAAAATGAACAAAGCCTCTTGCAGAAAGAAAACCATGGGGGTGATACCAGAATATACAATTCTTTATGGGGTCGTAATCACACGTCTTTAAAATTTTCTCTGGGGAAAAATCAGCAAAGTGTTTCCACAATCTCCACTTGCGTATAAATTCTATTCTGAACGGTCATCTCGTTCAGATAAAATAATCACCATAGAAAGGTAAAGCACGCTGATGGACACCCAGAGATTGAATATAATACATTATACTATATATATATATACTATCTATATATAAATATATATATATCATATAAAATATATATACTATTATATATAACTAATATAAGTATTAATAATACATACAGTATATATAATATACATATATATATATATATAATATTTAATATAATATATAATACTATATATATATAAATTATATTATATCTATATATAATAATTATATTATATATATATAATATATATTTATATATATATTCAGGAACGAACCAGCAAATCACTCTCCATACAAAGCCGAGAAACCTTTATTGAAATTTGGCAACTCATTATTATTAATATAATATATAAATATAAATATAATATAATAATATTTATAATATTAATATATATATAAACTATATTATATATAATATATATATAATATATTAACTTGCATAAACCTGTACATTTTCTCCTCTTCCAAATTAACATGAATTCAATAGTTATTAAGAAATGCTAAAGCCAGATAAAAATGTCGCATTTAGCATTACCGTGATATATATATACTTACTATATACTATATACCTATATACCTATATATATATATATATATATAAGTAATATAATATATATTAATATATATATATATATATAATATTATATATACTAATATAATATATATTATATATCATAATACATATATACTGTCTTAATGAGATTTTCAACAATATATTCAAAGTGGATACGTTTCTTAGCCTTTGTCATGATTGAATATTGACTTTTCGCTATGGAATCAAGTCTCTCAAATTTTAAATAATTGCGTGCAGATATAATCTATTCAATTATACTATATATACTTAATAAATATATATATATAACTAAATATAGGTATATATATTTTATATATACTATATGTAGTATATAATATAGATAATATAGTTTATATATATTTATGAAAATTTATATAAAATTGGATATTTTTTAGATTAAAGGTATCGAATATCGTACCGTAGTGTGTATGTGTATACTAAAATTATCTATATATTATATAATACTTAATATATATAATTATATTACTATATATATCATAATATATAATTATATATATACATATACTAATATATATATAAATATACTTATATGTAACTATGATATATATATACTTAAAAGAAAAATATTATAGTAATATACAAAATCCTTTATATTCTATATTTATTTTAATAAATAATATATATATTCTCTACTCATTTCAAATGTGCTCCCTCGTCTTGTATCTAACTTGCTCCGTCTATCGCTTCTGGATCTCAATCTTGCGATTGGTCGGGCATTTTCTCAGTGGGTAACAGTAATCTGTAAGTCCAACCTTAAACCTCAATCTCTCATATCTTCCTCTCTAAAACACCTCTTCCAACTTTCCTATCCCCTTAAACAGCTCTAATGTCTTACCGAAGCACAACACATTCTTATACTAAACATAAATAGTGAATATACTTTCACACATATTGTTTGCTAACTGGCCTCAATACAAGCTGTAATTCT
Organism: Trachelipus rathkii; assembly: GCA_015478945.1. NCBI lineage: Eukaryota > Metazoa > Arthropoda > Malacostraca > Isopoda > Trachelipodidae > Trachelipus > Trachelipus rathkii. Next base: position 27,012 of record JABUQX010084411.1, read on the forward strand.
GTCAATTGCGCTGAAATTTTTTTCTTCTCTTCCAAATACTCCAGTTATGTAAAGGTCTTATTCGCCCTGTATGGAATACTGTTCATTTGGGTGGATCCGGTTCACCCTCCTTTTGGATAGACGCTAAAGGCAAACTAAGAGACATAATCTGTCCCATACTTTCTGACTCCTTGACCCCTTTCTCTGCTTCGTGACGTTGGTGCCTCTTCTCTTTCTATATGACTTTTATACAACGGAGGTGCTCGGAGAGAATTACTCCCGCATTCCTCCACACTCGGGGCTCCCCTCGTACACAAAGGTGCTTGTTCCTCATGAAAATGTTGATATTGAAGACTCAAGGATCACTCGTGTGGTTCCCCTTCTTCAACCACATCTGTTTGATAATGTATTATTAAATGTTTCTCAATATTCAATCTTTCTCTATTTATTCCCGCGCCTCGCCCACTGAGGAATTGCTTTAGTCAAGGGGACATTGCTACTTCCATTTATTTAATTTTGTTTTTATTTGCAATTTATTTATTTATTATTTCTTTGCCCCCACCTTAGATAAGCGCCGCCCGGATGGTTGTATCATATCATATATATATATATATATAACTAATATAATATATTACATTATTAATATATCTATATATATATATATATATATATATTAATATACTACTATTATAAAATAAAATATACTATATACACATTATATACATATCTATATATAATATACTAAAATATAAATAATAATCTATAGAATATATATATATCCGATATGACTCTAAATTAACGGTACAAATAAAACATGTCCTGCTATGAAACACTCAGTTTATACTACTTGCGTAAAAGTAACAGATTATTGCTAATTTTTTATGTCTACCACATATCAAATTGGTGGAATTGGCAATTTGGCAACTACACCATTTCCCATTTTCATGTTAGCAGATGTTTCACCCCCCCCCACGTGCTTTTGTAAATAATCTGTCAGTAGCGGTTACTTTGCAGGTTAATCGTTTGTAATGAGAAAGATATGTTAATAATATATATATTATATAATAATAGTAATATATATTAGATATAATATTATATATATATATATATTATGATATTATTAATATTATTATATACATAAAAGATATTATTATATATAAATATATATATATATATATAATAGTAAATATTAATATAATATATTATTATAACTTATCTTCGAAATGTAAATATTTATATATTACTAAAATAATAAGAAATATAAAATTATAAAAAAGAGATTATATGCTGTAAGTTATAATGTCACGTCAGTGTAAAAATAACCCTAACCTATTTTGTTATGTGTGTTAGCTTTTTAAGACCAACAATGTTGCTTGTCACCATTAGTTAAAAGGCTCTATGAATTGTAGCTTGTTAAAGTGGGACCAGAAATTCTGGGCTCCACAGTATGCTGCAGTTCATGTTTCAGGAACTAAGAATCACTGTTTAAAAGGAAAATGCGCAGCCTTAATGAAATTTGCTGCACTATGAGTTGGCGTGAACGACAAATTCACTAACGGATGTTACTACCTTTGACAAATTGCAGGGTTCTCTCAAAAATCCATTGATGTATCCAGTATCAAACTACACACCGGGGAATGCATCCATTCTCATTCAATGATCTCCTGTACCTACCCTCCCATAATTACTGTTGACTCAGAGAATGACCCCTCCGCAATCATGACACAAATCAAATCTGACTTTGCCAAAACCATCAACATCAGACCATTTCACATATAAATCACACAGGGAGGAGCCTTTAAACGATGTCGTACGATGATCTAAGCTCTCACAAACAGGCCAGAATGCATGGCTCTAGCTCAGCGGCTTGAATCCTATTAAGAAAAGGTGTAAAAAATTATTCATTTAGAGCAGACAGAGGGACAGTTTCAGTTATTTTGCGCAGAAATATTGCATTGATATTGCTGTATGTGAATGGCCCTACTGGACGGCTTGACATTATCATAAACCAACATATGGGCAACCTTATTGATTCTCCAACGTAGTCTCAAGCAGCGTACTTCCATATTGGCAATGTTTTCCCGTCTTTCCTGTACATTATTATACAAATAAAGATAAACGTACGAAGTTATGATTCCTATTACAATTAACTAGTGATACACACTATTTACATGGCATATTGTGACACCTTAACGCATTGGTCTATTAATCAGGCATTGAACAGATACACACAATAGTTTCTGCTTCTTCCTCTGCGAATGGATAGCCGCGACAGATAAAATCACTACAATTTGGAAAAAAGTGGTCTCAAAGACATATTTCAATCCTGGCCAAAAAAAACATATCACATGGAAACAACTTTTGATCCGCATTTGTCTTTCTCCACCAGACATTAAAACATGATTTGATGAAATAAATTGTAAAAGCTCTTGACAAAGAATTTGGCATTCTTCTCATCTCAGAACAAATTCACAAATAAGGAGGCAAAGATAAATAGAAGGGTTTATGCTCCAAATAAAGCCAGTTCCCGGGGAATGAATCGGATAGGAAAACTGTCAGAAGATTTTAACTACGTGCTACACAAATCTAGCGCTCAGGCTTTCCTTGAAATGAAAACGCTGAAAACTATGAATATTTTACCGTCACAGGGTGGTTCTTTCCGGAAAAGTTGCACATATCTCTTTAAAACACACTTTATGGACCACATCTGACTTCTTCCCCCCAACCTTGGCGCAATTATTGATGAGGTGAAAAGTTTCACCAGGACATCTCTATGTTTGAAAAGCGTTTCAGCGGGCGGGAATGAAAGTATCCTTGCTGAAATTGCTGGTCCTCGTTATCAGGACACACAAAAGATCCTACAAGCAGAACGACAAAAATCATTTAAGTGGTGCTTCTATAATAAGTCAAGACACTGTTACATTCAATGTAACCAATATAATAAAAAAATATTGAGGAATGTGTCTACAAAAAAACGGTATCGTGATGAGCTTTGATTTTCATAAATTATACAAGCACCCTTTCTGGTTCTATACAAGAATCACAATATTTCCATGAATGACAGGAAACAAATTTAAAAATTTGTTGATGCATAATTATAATGATTTCATGTCAAATAGCTAATTCAGGTAGCAACGATTAACTGCTAGCTATCAGAAAAAAATGATTAAGGTTCTTTCTTTCTTCTATTGAACATCCCTATCTTGTTTTGATCAGAAATATAAATACAAATTTATACAATCAATATGTTCAAATTCATGATGTATGCCCATTACTATCCCTATTAATATTTGATAAAAAAAACATTTATAATTTTTGAAACGGATTATAAGGGGGTGAAAGCTCTCAAAACCCTGGCTAGATTTACACTCCCATTCTTTTATTACATTTATATCTTATTAATGATCCATTAATTTCTTTATTTATAAAACCTGTTAAGAAGAAACCGATAAAATTGATTTTTCCCTAAATTTGGTCATTAAATTATACTTTATATATAAAATATCCTCCAAAGGTCAGCCTTGGCGACCGATCACACGAATTCTTAGCTTAACTCTCGACTCTCTTTCTCCGGTTGACAACAAAGTGCAAACGTAGAAAGTAACGATTCACATGGTTATTTAAATTTAAATAAACAAAAAATATAAAAACAACTAGTTATGATGTATAATCAATTCTATGTTGTGATTTTACATAAATACCATACCTTTCTAAGCAATGTTTTACAAGCTCTTAATAGACTTGTACCTATGATAACGCATTAGAACAATACTTTCTAAGAGCGGCTTGTTACAAATACTATTAATTTATCTGAAACCAAACTCAAAAGGTAAACCATAATATATAATATTATATATATATATATAATAAATATATATATATATATATATATGTTATATAAATATATATATATATAGTCTATATATTATATATATATATATATATTATTATAATATAATATTATAGTTGTATATATATATACCTAATATATATATATATATTACTATATATATATATATAATCATATATAAAGTCTATTATATATATATAGTATATTATAATATTATATATATAAATATATAATAATAATATATCTTATATATATGATATATAATATATATAGTATATATAATATATTATATATATAAACGTATATATATATATATATATATATATATATATATAAATATATATAAAATTATATATAATATATGTAGTATAAAGTATATTATATATATATAATATATATAATAATAATATATATAGTATATGTAATATATATAATATATAATAATACTTACATATATATTATTATAATAATATGAATATATATATATATAATAATAATATATTACTATATATATAATAAATATATATCATATAATATATATATATAATATCATTATATAATAATATATTATATATATATATATAGTATATATAAATATATTATATATATAATATATATATATTAAATATAATATATAGTTATAATATAATATAATATGTATATATAAATAAATAATATATGATATGATTATATAATATATATATTATATATAGTATAAATTTATATAGTAATATAGTATTATTATATATATATAGCACATATTTATTAAATATATATATAATATAGTATAGTAATATATATATTATTACTATTAGTAATATATATAATATATATATTTATATAATATATTATATATATATATAATATAAATATATATATGTCATATACTTCTCTCCCCAAGACTGAGATAAGATCGGCGTAACATCTCATAATTAATTAAAAAAGTATTGGAAAATATTACGCAAGTCGAAAAGAACCCCACTTACGCCGCCTTTTTATGAGAACTCGTCGCAGTCAAAATCCATCTTTAAGTTCACGGGACCGCGACGGATCATCACTATGGCACTCGTCAATGTGGTCATCCTTCTGCCAGTGTCCACAACTATACACTCCTCACAAAACCCGCTTCCACAAACTATTATCACTTTCTTCTGCTCTACAAACTCACATTCGCTTCTCAGCATTCTTTACTGGACTCAATCCACTTCTTCGTCTCCCCACCGGCGATTCCACACACCAACCACTTTACATCGTTAACCAACGACTATCATCTTACCCTCCACATACCAACATTTCAACGTACTTTCCTTTACTCTCTCCTTACCTCCTTTCTCACACACACAATTGTCTAATACTTCATTCATTCATTTTAATAACTCTTCTCACACCTAACAGGCTTAAGATTGTCCCATCTGAACACATTGAACTTTAGATCTAACTCTCCCTTCCAGACATTTTTCACCTACTAATACATTAACACAAATACTACATACCTCTTGTAAGACCCTAGCTCACTCAAGACTAGTCCCTTTACATTCACCAAGATTTAATGCACCAGCCACTTCTACCATTCACAAACTTCCCTACTATACCTTACATTCCGTTCCCATTTTATCCAACATATATTCCAACATATTAAACTCAACACTGTTCCCAGCTA
>JABUQX010084412.1:0-5000 GCA_015478945.1 Trachelipus rathkii
ATATATAAGTAGTATTCCAGCCATTTGGTCGTTGCCACCCTTTTCGCTATGAAAGGAATAAAGGTATTTGCTTCAAACTTGGAATATAATCTATGTATGGGTTAAGCTCGAAACATGGTAAATTTCAAGTCTCTAGGATGTATATATGGGGGGTCGCCCCCGTGGGGGGGTAGGGTCGACGATGAATATTGCGTCTTACGCCTTTTGGGGTTCCGAATTAGTGGATATTAGGCTAACAGCGTTCGGGTGACGACCATTACTTGAGTGCCAGACCAGACCGAAGTCTGTCTGGCTCACAGACCAGACCGAAGGTCTGTGTTTGTCTTCTGTTTGTCTGTTTGTCTGTGTGTTTGTTTGTATTACTATTATTATTGCGTCGAGGAAGTGATCATGCCCGAGGGGATCACTTCTGAGTTGTTTTTAAACACTTTTGAGCCGATTTCAGCTCAACCCTTTGGTCCTTCTGCGATCCATCCTCACACGCACCGCAATCAGCACCGCATCGCAACCGAACCCGTCCGGAACGCTCGCGCTGCAATGTCGCCGCCTCCAACTTCGGTCGATGTGAGATGTTATCGTGCACAACCCGAATCCCGGTGCCAGGCTTCCGGTTCCGCCCCGTGACGCGGGTCGGCGGTATTAGCATGTGATCGTATTTGTGTAATGAATTACAATATTGTGGCTTTATAAAAGTTAATTGGGCTGTAGATTTCGAAAAAAAAGGGTTACAAACATAAAAGGAAAAAAAATAATAAAAAAATAAATAATTAAATAAAATAAAATTTCTCTCACTCTCTCTCTTTCGTGTATAACTTACAAATTTACGTTTTTTTTGCATACCCTAAAGCAGTAAATCAGTATATCACCACCATCCAGCACCCTACCAGTCGCAATCGTGATCTATTTGATCTATGATCTATTGATCTATTGATCTATTGATTCAAGTCAAAATTTTTACTAAAATTGTCATTTTTGCATGACCCTAAATAGTAAATCAGTAAATCAAACTAACTCCAGCAAACGAGGTGTCCAAACTTGACCTGTTAATTTACAATGGCGAAAATGAATCATCTCAAATTTTTATTTAAATGTCATGTTTTTACATTTTCTAGACGCAGTAAAATCAGTAAAATCAAACGCACCATCAGCCACCTCCTGTTTTATCCTTGACTATTTGATCCTAATTTTTGTTTTTTTTGGGGGAACAAAAATTCCAAGTCAGCATTTTCGAGTATCATTTTGGATAACATAACAAAAATCCAGTTCTTTATACAAAGATCATCAATATATGTTAAAGTAACAAAGTTTTCCATTAATAAAGCTTACTTAGAATCATCTAAACTATGAATCTAACCACAACGACAAACCTGACACGCCTTAAGCATGAATAAACTGTTAACGTTATAAAATTCCAAACACTAACAAACAGTAACAGAACCGAGAACATAGGCAAAATCAAGCGTACCCTATTCACACTTTGTCAACATATCTCTAACATTTAACGTTAATCTTAAACTGACACAGTAACATTTGCGAAAAATGCTTATCAAGCAACATTGGTTGAATTATCTACTGATCAAGCGAATATACTCTAACATAATAAAGTTTTCCACGTCAATAAAGCTAACATGGCGTAACATGAACTAAGAAAATAATTAAAAGAAAAACCTAATACGTATTATACACAAATCTGCTGTTACCATGGACAAAGTTCCACACTTAACAGCCGAGTAAAGTACTAACAGTTGCATGCAAAAGCGTAGACCTATTCTGGACTTTTCAGAGCATATGCTCTCTACACATGATTATACGTTAACCTTATCACTCGAACAGTAACATTTAGCAAAAATTTACCACAACATTGGTTAATTATCATACCGATCAACAAATATATCCGATCAACGAATATACTCTAACGTAATAGTTTCCACCATCAATAAAGCTAACATAGCGTAACATGAACTAAGAAAATAATGTACAAAGACAAACCTAAAACAACTTACACACGAATAAACTGTTAACATTAACAAAGTTCCACACTTAACATCAGTAAAGTAGCTGACATTGCATGCAAAACGTAACCTATTCTTACTTTTTCCAAGCATATCTCTAACATATTAAGTTACCTTACACTGACACAGTAACATTTTAGCAAAAAATTTATCACACATTGGTTATTTATCATACTGATTCGACGAATATACTCTAACGTAATAAGGTTTCCACATCAATAAAGCTAAAATACATGACGGAACATGAACTAAGAAAATAAATGTACAACGACAAACCTAACACAATTTACACACGAATGAACTGTTAACATTACAAAGTTCCACACTTAACACCTTTATGTAAAGTAAATAACCATTGCATGCAATACTCGATATGTTCCCACTTTTTTCAGCATATCTCTAACATATTAACGTTAACCTTACACTGACACAGTAACATTTAGCAAAAATTTATCAAAACAATATTGGTTAATTATCATACTGATCGATCGAATATACTCTAACGTAATCAAGGTTTCCACATCAATAAAGCTAACACAAGGAACATGAACTAAGAAAATATGTACAAAGACAAACCTAACACAACTTAACACCCACACGAAATAAACTGTTAAACATTAACAAAATCCCACACTGACACCAGTAAGTAACTAAATTGCATGCAAAACGTTAACCTATTCAACTTTTTTCAAGCATATCTCTAACCTATTAACGTTAATCTTACACTTACACAGTAACATTTAGCAAAAATTTATCACAACATTGGTTAATTATCATACTGCATCCGACGAAATATACTCTATCCCGAATGGTTGAGGCCCCTTAACCCTCCCTTCGGAGGGGTATGCCCGCTTACACCCCTTCGAGTTGATCCCCCTCATCAGGATTCAACCCTTTCACAAGGGGCACATCCCCCTAGTGTTTTTCTCTCGGAATGGTAATGTGTGGCTTTAGATACTCTTGGTTAATGAAAACTGGTTATTCGTAATTAGGTACGTTTATGTTAAATATTACTATAACAATGTTGAAAATAACACTGAGATTTCGTTAGAAGAAAATGATGGGTGTTTTTTGTAAGATAATTACTTGTTAAACTGACGATGATGTTGTTACGCACAACGTGAGCCAGGTTAAGTTTTTTGTTGGTAATGTTAGTTTTTTGTCTTAGAATTTTGTTAATCGTCTACGTTTATTCATAAAGGTCAAGATGATGTTATACTCGAAACGAGTGACACTTTGACGAAGATACGTGGTCATTCATAGTTCAGATGTTGGTATTTTGATAGATTGGTCTTTGTTAATTGGCCAAGTGATTGTGTTAGATAATACGCTTTACCTGTTGCTGATATGCGAGAAAAGGGGGAGCATATCGAGTATTGTATGTCCTGTTAGATACTTTCCCTTTGATAAGTAGGGAATTTCAGGATGTTAGCGATTATTCATACGCGAGGTATGTTAGGTTTTCCTTTGTACATTATATTCTTTGTTGCGGTTATGCATATGTTAGTTTATTGATGCTAAAACTTTGTTGGTATTAAGCATATATTCGTAGGTCAGTATATAAAGAACTTATTTTTATGTTTATCCAAAATGATAATGATACTCGTAAATATGACTTGAATCAATAGTTCAATAGATCAAGGATGGACAGGTGGATGGGTAGGGGACTGCGGGGATGGGTGGTTTGATTTTACTGATTTTCTGATTTACTGCTTTTAAAATCAGTAAACTATTACGCCTTACCTGTGATATTTTTTATTCAAAGAACTTATTTTTATGTTTATGTCTGGAATAAAATTTTGTTTATTTTTTGGTGTATGTTTGGTTAAAACTTTTGTTTATGTTGGATTATTAGCTCGGGATTATGATATTTAGGACGAGGTTATAATAATTTTTTGTTAAATTTTAACGAAGTTGGAAGTATAAAATTTGTTAGCGTTAGCCTTAATATTCTTTGTCAGTAATGATAATTAGACAGTTTTATGCTAATTTTTGTTAATATTAGATGTTAATGTAAAATTACATTGATATGTTAGAGATATGCTTGAAAAAAGTTGTGAATAGGTTTACGTTTTGTACGAATGTTAGGTACTTTACTGCTGTTAAGTGCGGAGGTTTGTTAATGTTAGTGTTTTATTCGTACGTATGGTGTGTTAGGTTTGTCGTTGTAAATTATATTCTTTTTTAGCATTTTAATGTTATATTTAGCTTTATTTAATGTAAAAAACGTGTTACGTTAGCATATATTCGATGGTTAGTATACAAAGAACTTATTTTTGTTGTTATGTTTGGATAAAACTTTGTTATGTTAGGCATATAGTCGTTGGTCTGTAATGATAATTTACACAAGATTATGATAAATTCTTGTTAAATGTTACTTGTGTTTTGTAAGATTAACGTTAATATGTTAAGAGATGTGGCTTGGAAAGTATAATCAGGGTTACGTTTTGCAAATGCAATGTAGTTACTTTACAGGTGTTAAGTGTGGAACTTTGTATATGTTACAGTTTATTCGTGTGTATAGTTGTGTTAAGGTTTCTTTGTCTTGTACATTTTTTCTTAGTTATGATGCATGTTAGCTTTATTAATGTGAAAACCTTGTTATGTTAGCATATATTTGAGATGGGTTATCAAATTAAAGACTCATTTTTGTGTTATTTTATTCTGAAATGATTCTCGAATTGCGACGTAATCAATAGTGTTAATGTGTAAAATTAACCTTGATATGTTAGAGATCATGCTTGAAAAACTGTGAATAGGTTACGTTTTGCTTGCAATGCTAGTTACTTTTACTGTTGTTAGTATGGATTTTGTTATGTTAGTAGTTTATTCGAGCGTAAGGTTTTGTCATTGTACATTATATTCTTAGTTCTGGTCATGCTATGTTAGCTTTATTAATGTGAAAACAATGTTACGTTAGCATATATTCGTTGGTTAGTATATAAAGAACTTATTTTTGTACTATGTTTATCCGACATGGTACTCAAT
>JABUQX010084413.1:0-15583 GCA_015478945.1 Trachelipus rathkii
ATTTGAATGATGTCTAGAATTCTTCAACTGTACCCAAAGATAGAACCCTGGAAAGAAAACACTTATTTAGTTTTCATTCCAAGATGAACTAATATTAAGATTTAAAATATAAATAATGAATTAAAACTGACCCTATAACTTGACAGTTTCCTATGAGGGGCTCTTCTCTGATATTCTTTCTAATTCGTGTTATTATTGACACATTCGTATCTGCAAAGCAATCACTTTACTTTATATTTATCTAAACTCCATTCATTCCAATTAATATAATGTAAGATTTCCTATGAATTTAATGATACCATATACTTCAATCTTAAGTTAATTAATAATCTGGTGGTTTACACCCACCTGTATAGTCAATCCAAAGGGTTTCGTCACAATGTACTCCAATCAACCTGCTAATCTCCTATGAGCAACTTTTAGAATAATTAATTATCAATAATAATCTCAATGTTCTGGAAAATAATGTAGGGTAGTATGCTATTCATTCTCTAGAACTTCAATAATGAATTCATTTTATATCTTTCTCATGGACCTTTATACTATAACATACTCGGAACAGATTAAACCAAATGCTCCTTGTTGGGACTAGGATATCATTGGTAGTGTAGTTTAAAATATATTAAATTTTATTAAATTAAAACTGTTTTTATTTATTAACTTTTTTATTGTTTATTTTCCACATTTAGGGATTGGTTAATTAAATAAAGTGTGTTGAACGCTATTATTTAGAAATACTGTGGATGATTACAGGTTTAAAAGTAGCTATGAAAATAAATAAAATAATACTTATTATTATTATTATTTTATATTATTATTAGTATTATTATTATTTCTTTTATTATTATTATTATTATTATATTATTATTATATTTTAATTAGCAAATTGGAGAAAAGTTCATAACATTTTTATATTGAGGTTGTTTCAGTAGTGTTTTCACCCGTGATTTTAAGTAATGACTACGTTATTCTATGATTAACTTTTGTGGAGAAATCAGATGCTGCGGTAGAAAATTTTTTACCCACAAGTGATATAAACTTTTGAGGGGCAGTGAGAAACAGTCGATTCAGTTTCTTATTGTTTGTGAATTTATATATATATATATATATATATATATATAATATTTATATATATATAATATATATTATCTATATATTATATAATATATTATATATTATATTATTATATATAATATATATATATATTATTATATATATTAATATATATATATATATTACTATTATATTATTTATATCTATATATATATTATTAATCTTTGCGCCTGGCCCCTTACTGGAGGGCCACACTGCTTCCAGGAAGCCGGCTGCCGCCTCTGGGCGGTTTCACCCAGGTCAAGGGAAGAGGTTATAAATGAATCGTGTCGGGGGGCGGTCGAGAACAGGCACTCAGCAGGTGCTTTATTGTGTCTTGGGAATTGTGATATAGGTGCAAGTGGGGGAGGTGACGTCTAGTTTGAATCTGTATTTTATAATGCATGACCCGAGTGGGGAACTGATCTACTCCCCGAGGAGGTCGATTTGGCCTCTTCTGGACAGCATTTCTTCTCTAGGGATCATAGCACCAACGTTTTTAGTAAATTGTTATTTGGGTGGTTTAGCAGGTATGTGCTGGTTAAATGTGTATGGATATGTGTAATCCATGACCTATTTGGAGGGGGAGGAGGAATTATGTTGTATGTGTTGTAATAGAATTGAGCTGGTGAAGAAGGGGGGGATTTTAGTCTTTGTCGGGGTGGGAGGGAGAGAATTTGGTGACAAGGGTGGGATGGATTACGTGTTTTATGATAGAATTGAGTCCCCACCATCTCAAGTGTGTGAAGATGGGGAGGATGGAAGTTTCATCGTGTAATTGTTGTTGGATCTGGGTGGTTTTTGTGCAATGTGGATAATTCTGATGCTATGTATTTTGGGAGATTTGTAGTTTGTTTGTGTTTGATTTTGAGAGTGTTGGGAACCATGCTGGTATGTAATTCAGTCCTTTTAAAGTTGTTCTGTAGAGTTTTGTTAATTTTTGTTTGAAGTGTGTGCTTTCCTGTCGTGAAGTTGTGTTGAGAGAGGGTTTAGGAGGAGTGTTTAGTTTTTCGTTGTGTTGGGAATGTGATTGGTCAATGTGGGGGAAAAGTCATGTTTGTTCCATAGGTAAAGTCTAGTATTTTTGGGGTTTGTTTAACGGCAGGGGTTTGTTGTTATAGGTGATATAGGATGGAGGGAAGGATGGTGACGGTAGTGGTAAAGGGTGATGGATGGAGTTAAGGGGGGATGCTCGCATTCTGTTGGAGCTTAACCAAATTCTATAGGTGTAAAATTTGTTGGGTATGGTGTGGCTATGTTACATCTGGGTGTTTGGGAAATCAGACTGTGATGTCTGCATAGTTATAAGTTGTGGGTTGGGGTAAGGTTTAAATTTGTGTTGAAAAGTTTAACAAATGAGGAGAGAATGGCGCCTGTGACGCCATTTTGTATTTGATCGATGGGAGAGGTTTTATTTGTATAAAGACTTTAGCGAAAGGACGGTTGGTGAGAAATTGGAGAGCCATTATTTTGTCATTAATGGTTGCAATTTTCAGTGGAGGATTTTTTTGATAAACTTAGGCGCCGGTAGCTGTCCCCGAATTTTTCTCAAATTCTATTGCGTGCAGTATATGATCTAATGGGAACAGCGGGAGTTGGTCTGAGAACCATTAATGATGTGGTTGTGTGAGGGAGGTGAGGGCTGTAGTTGTAGAGTTGTTGCTTTTGAATCCGTGTTGGAAATCTGGGAGAGTAATGGGGTTGGAAATTTTGTTTAGAATTAATTTCTCTAGCAGTTTACTAATGGAGCAAAGCAGAGAGATTGGGCGGTAGGAGGAGGGGGAGTTAGTGTCTTTTTTTGGTTTGAGTTTTGGAATTATGAATGCTTGCTTCCAGATTGGGGGTATGTAGTTGAGCTGCCATGATTATTAGATTTCTGTGATTAGGAGAATTGTTTATTTCTCAAGGTGTTTAAGTGTAGGTGGATTTGAGTTATGGACCTGTGTGTTGAATTTTTGAAGGGTTTTTAATGGTTTATTGTATGTGGTTGTGAATGGGGGTTGAGGGTGTGGTCTAATTGGAGTTTTGAGTTGTTTTTTATTTTCCTGTTATCCTGGGGTGGGTTGTTTTCGAGAGATGTTGGCTAGTGTTTAGCTGCGACTGTTGATTGTTTTTTGAGGAAGGGAGGAGTTTGTTGGGTAATAGATGTTGGGATTCGTGGGTTGTGGGAGGTTGTTTTGGAAGAGTTGTTTAATTTTTTAATGACTTGCAGGTTTTCTTATTGTTAAGCGTGAGATGTTGATGTTTGTAAGTATTCGAAACTTATTTGGTAGCGTTGGTGGTTTGAGGTGGATATTTAAGTGTTAAGGTTTGTTATTGTGGTTAGAAATTGTGGGGTGTGCGGGTTGAGTTTTCGAAGGGAGTTTCTTTGTTTAATGAGTTGGTTGATCTCAGGGTTGAGTTTGGGGTTGTATGATTTCCTGTGGCCTTTGGTATATATACTACTATATATTATATATATATTATATAATATAGTATATATATATATTATATTATATATATATATATATATATATATATATATATATATGATATATATATTATATATATATATTATATATATTACTATATTATTATATATATATATATATTATATATATATATATATATTATATATATAATTTATTATATATATATATATATAATATATTATAATCATCATCATCACCCCCTTCTCTCCCAAGACTGGGGATAAGGGTGCGCAGCATTCACCGGAAACAAAAGTAGTAGAAGAACATGACAGAAGTCTTAAAAAGCAGCTTACGCACTTATATACTTTTATTGAGAAACATCTGTCGAGTATAAAATAAGGCCCTAGAGTTCACGGGATCTGCGACATGAACCTCATTATGGCATTCGCAATATAAGGGTTCTCCTTGCAGGTGATAACATATCCCTTGCGCAAAACCTATATTCAAATCCTATATGTCACCTTTCTTCTACACTTTGCTCAAACTCGCATTTCTAATCCTCCAGATGCATTCCTTTACTGACTATCCATTTTTCCTTCGTCGTTCCAGCCTGTTGATGTCCACACCTCACCATGATCCATCGATTAACAACTGAGTATCTCCATCCCTTCCACCTTCTAAACCATCTAATGTACTTACATTTATTCTCATCATTTACCCTTTTCTTAACACTAACAATTCTGTTCTAAGTTCATCTCTTTTATCAATTCTTCTCAACCTAACTGCACTAAGATTGTTCAGTCTCTGAACACATTGGGCTTAATCTGTACTTCTTCTTTCAGATCATAGTTTCAATCTATCCATTTATTTACGACGGATACAACATACCCTCATGTAGATCCCTATGCACTCAAGAGACTTAGTCCCTTTACAAACACAAAGATTTAATTGCGCCAGCCACTTCTTGTAATGCAACTTTTTACTAAGTATGATCATCCATTCCCTTTTCTCCAACATAGTGTCTAATTTTACTTCAAGACCCAGTTCCAGCATTCACATCTTAATAACTTACACTGAGGACTGGTCCTCATTCAAGTATAACCTGCTTCTTAATTCATTATTTCAACCCCTCCATTTTGCACATGTCGCCAAATCCATTAACCAATCTTTAGAGGCTTCAAATTCGCATCACAACCAAATCATCTGCATATAAGAGGTAGGGCACCTCAAATCCCTGCTCACCTCCGCTCTTAATATAACAAATCTTTTGACTCATTTATTTTATCATGCCTTTCTATCGTCATAACATACTTTTGATTCCTTCAGAAGCCTACCATCAACACCATAGTATACACTAACGACCTGCCACATGAACTTCCTATTAACCATCATTCGCTTTGTTGCAGAAGCATAAACTAAATGAATTATTCTTCTTCTCCTCATTTTCTCATCATTTGTTTTCAATGTAAGATTTGATCAAATCCTCTAATTTAACGAAGCTATGTTCTTCACAATCCAGTCTTCAGTCCATCGACACTCTTTCGACAATACCAGCATTATTCTTCCATACGACACTCAGATAAACTAATTCCCCTAATAATTCCTTAATGTTACTTCTTATACCACTTACCTTATATAGGGTACTATTACTGATGCTCCTCCATACTCACGGAATACAACCCTTATACAAACGCTTTGTTACGCCAATTCCAAATCCCTCAATCACGCATCTTCTCTACGTTCTTGATATTTCACCAGTAATTTCATCTATACCTGCAGATTTACGATTTTTCCAAACTTCTCACTCTACTTTAATTCTCTTACTATGACCTATACCAAAATACACTATTCCTTCTTGCACTATCAAACGCACCACATTACATCACCATTTAAATTTAGGTTCTTTATTTTACTTTTTTAGTAAATCTTACAAGGTATTTTTAATACCTTTTTTGATTCAAACTCTCTCTCCATATTACAGGCTACTATTGAAAGTTTCTTGATCTATTTGCATTATTTGTATTCGAAATGGATAATCGCTATGATCTTTGCTAGAAAGAATTATCCGCAGGCTGTAGAAACAAAAAGAGTACTTGAATGCAAGTATTACCTCTAGATCTATATCCTGATTTTCCTCTTTTATTGTTATTTCATAACATGTTCTCTACATTTGCTTCTATATTTTTATTCTTCAATTAATTTTAGGAGAGCTCATTTAATGAACACCTATTTGATTGGGAAAGGAAACAACTGCTTCCTTTCTTCCTACAATCTCTAGCTATGTGTCTCTCTTCTTCTCAATTTATAGCATTCGAATTTCTACTGTATGCTTCCTTTTTAACTTCTTTTCTTCTTCATGAGGGCAAAGTTATGTCTTTGTTTTTTTGTTTATCCATCTGTTTTTGAAAATGTTTCCAAGTAATGTTTTTTATAGTACATAATTGTATCATCGTTACGACACAGCACGCTACACCTAAATGCAAGCCAGGTTTATGCGAGTCTTGCTCATGCAAGCAAATGAATTCCTGTCATTTTTTCACTCATGTTTTCCTCCACCAATGCTCAACTCGCAGGCTGCACTTTCATATTACTATTAATCTCTCATGCTTTTCATTCTCCATTTTTTCTATTGAATCAAGAACTGAGTTTTCTATAAGATCTCATTCTTGCTCATCTCCCAGTTACTCTCACACCCCTGAGGATTTATTTAACTCCCTCCTTTTGGAACTGAATGTTCCCCATTATTTTTTCCTGCATCATAGCATTCCTTTAGTGGCATTCTATTACCTATTGTAGGATATTTTACCTATTCATTCCCATTAGTCTATCATTTATACCTTTATCTCAATTCTCATATTCTTCTATGTCAAAACGAGGAAGCCTTCATGATACCTTTCTCTCTATAATAGTACCTTTAGTCCTAATTTTGTTTTATCTCATTTCAATTACTCTCTGTACCACATTTTAAATTGGGAAATAAAGTTAACGAGACCTTAATCAATAAGAGGTATGGAACGTATAATCACTTTAAATAATTGATGCCATTGAAAAGAGAGTCAATACCATATCAGTTTTTTTCAGATTTGGCCAGAAATGAACCCCTTATATATCATCAGATTTCCCCCCCCTTACATCAAACTTGCAATTGCTTTCTCTAGAAAGGTATGATACCTTTCTCTTTACATCAGATTCTCATATACATTAATAATGAGAGCATAAAGTAATATATATATTTTAATAATTATTTTACTAAGCTGTTGTGAACCATATTTGCTTCTGCTTTCATTTCAGTATTTGTAAGAACTTTTTAGTTAAGATAAATAAATCTAACCACTTACTTATAGCTCATGCATATTTATTGAATTGAAGCTTTTACCCTTACCCCCGATGATATATCCTCATGTTCGTAGTCTCATTTTATCATCATATAAGATTTTTAATCAGTATATCTATGGTGTTGGTTGAGAAGGTTCAAGCATTAAAAGAGTGTGTTAAGTGGATATCTAGCTATTATTAGAAAGGAAATCTTTCTAAAGAGTTTTTGGAAAATAACTAAAATGAAGAACGTTAGGGTATGTATTTTTATGCTATGATTGATGCTGGATTAAAAATATTGGAAGTGTACATAGAGTTATCTTAACCTGCAACGCGTTTAGACAAATTGTATGCCCAACCGTACAGTTAAGTCGAGAATATTTTCAAAGTTTTTCGGTTAATTTTTTTTCTTCAGGTATTCCTACGAGACATGTTTACAGAAAGGCCTCTGAAATATTGTCTTTGTAAAAAAAATATGTAAAACTAATGAAGTTTACCGGGATATATTAGGTGTGGGCAAAATTTGCCCACAACGTGATATCGAAATAAATTTGTAATAATAATAATATAAACATAATAATGAAGGAGACACACTGCAAAGGTCAATACATATTTTTCTATATGAAATTAGTTTTTCAAAATTAACAAAATTAAGAAATTCCCGTCAAACGATGTTTGGTCAAAATTTCCCCACCCTGTATGTGCTCGTAATTCGTGGGCAAATTTTGACCACTCTTTAACAATTTTCTTTATTTCAGATTGTTGAGTAGGGGTTTTATTACACAAATATAGTATTTTTAACTATATCAGTACTTATGTAATAAAAATTAAATTACCCCTTTTTTAAAAATAATAAATAAAATTGTTAAAAAAAATACCTCCCCCCACAATATACAATTTTTTTTTTTGAGTCTTTGGGCTATATTGGTGTAGAGTTTGTTTTTAGTACTAGATCTAGGAATATAATATCAAATTTGAGAGATTTTACTGTTAGTTTTTTTTTTTACAGCAATTTATAGTTAGCAATGAAATTACACAAGAAAAAAACACCCAATCTTTAATAAATAATTAACAATATAATAATAAACATTAAGTACAAAATTGGCTAGATCAACACGGCAAAAGGGCCCCAATAACATTACCTATATGAAATTACTATGTCAAATAAGAATTGACCGTAAACTACTGGTGTGGCAGATTTTGCCCACCCCTGTACGCGCGCGTAAGTAAGCGCATTCCGTAATTGCTGTTAAAGAGATAAAGTATATATATGATAAAATGGTTGGTTCACGCCAGGGGAGAAATTTAATTTGCGATTCAAACATTGTTCTTGGTTATTGGAAATGTTCTGTGGTTTGAGTTTTATATTGAAAATTACTCTATTAATCTTGATATTGGTGTATCTTCTTTACCTGGTTTGTAATGCATTTGACTCATTTCGCTTTGTAAGTTTTCTACGATCTCAATCCATTAAGAGTCGTAATGAATGTTCTCACCTTGGTTTAGGTTTCACCATTAGTTTTAAAAAGCTAAAAGAAAGATATACAATTAGAAGGAATTATTCCTGAGTAATGAGAATATCCTTTGAGAATAGAAATTGGGTACAGGGTTGCACTTAAATTATGGCAATGGTGTAAAGGATAACCATATTGGAATTGGGAAGTAAAGAGTGTTTGAACCTCAGGCAAATGGGTTGGGTTGACTTGTACTGAGTAAATTGGAAAATAGTGAAATTATTACATTACAAACTTAAAAAAAATTGAAATTTTATTGGAATTGCAGTTGGAGATCCCTTGAGAAAGTGGTTAATAAAACGGGATTGTAGATGAAGTGCATTAATTTTATGTTGATGATTCATTGGTGTAAAGGGAAATAAAATCCAATAAATAGAAAATTTAGGTTACATGTTAATGAAATTCTAATCCTACTTTAGTGAGCTTAGCTTAATGTTTATGTTTGAATCACATACTTAGGTTGGAGTGATTAAATGATTATTATCTGTGCTATATGTTTAATTATAAGTTACTTTTTTAGAGTTAGATGGTTCATTATATTTTCAATATACAAATTTCTATATTATTTTCAGATCAGAGCAGGTGATTTAGACAAGGATGGAGTTTCATTTGCAACGCTTACCACTTTTCTTATTGTTCGGAATAAAATATATAATAGAATATTATCAATTCGTGATAAGCTGGCAGAAAAGATCCAAAGTGAGATTAATAAATTAAAAACTAAAATAGAAGAAATCAAAAACACTGGAGTTAAAACACAAATGCATACCTTATGTGATTCACAAATCTCACCCAAAAATAAAGAACAAAAGGAAGCCTTGAGTAAGCAGCAACCCCTGTCCAAAAACTTGAGTAAGGCAGCAGCCCCTGTCCAAAAACTTGTCTTTGGGCAAATCGGAATCAAGAACTTCAATTCGAAAGCTGCAATAAAAATTTCAGCTTCAAATTTCGAAGAATATCGGAACGTGAGTCAAAGAAAAGGAAAAGATTACCTATAAGTGACCTTTTGAAAAAGTGATTCTAGTAAAGAAAGATTATTATTAAATATTCCTTTATATAAGGGAAATTGATTCATTATTATTATTATTATTATTAATTATTATTATTTATTATTATTCAATCATTGCGCTCATTTATTAATAAAATTATGTATAGTCTTTCAAAAATTTTAATCCTAACACTCATTTTAATATTGTTTTTCCAAGATTTTGATATGGGATGTTTATTTTCTGAATATGACTTTCAAAATTATTATTACTATTTATTTGTTATTTATTTAAAACTGTTCGTTTTTTTTGGGGGGTGGGGGCACAACATTAATATTAAATAAAGTATTAATATGATATCAAATAAAATTATTATTCAATTATATACAATAATTAATTTATAGCTTTATATTACTATAATTATTATATATATATAATATATATATTACTATATATTATATATATAATAATATATTAATATATATATATATATATATATATTATATTATATTTTATATATATTATATATATAGTTATATAATATATATATAATATATTATATATATATCTAATTATATATATACGTTATATTATATATACTATATACTATATTATATAATATTAAATAGATATTATATATATATTATAATATATATATATTAATATATTATATATATTATAAATATATTTATATATTATTATTATATTATATATATATATATTAATCTATGAACGGAAATTATATGGATTAGACAAGAGCTGGCTTTCTTTCGGTTTTTACTTTTGTCAATATCTCCTACTGCTTTTCTTTTTCAATGCATGTATACGCACCTTACTCCCAATTCTTGGGAAAAAAAGGTAGATGAAGGAGAAGAAGAAGATATAGTTAATATATATAATAATAGTATATATATATTATACTTATTATATATATATATATATATATATATATTATATATTATATATATAATATATATTAATACTATATGATATAATATAATAATATATATATAATATATAAAATTAAAAAATATTTTTAGCATAATTTATGCTCATTACAATTTTCTCAGCAAATGTCTAGTTTACAATAACGTTATGAAATTAATAAATTAAACCAATCTAAACTAACTTGTTAACCAGCAAAGCTCACAAATGATGGAAGTGTTATTAAAAGAAGAGAACGAATTATAAATGTTAGTATTTAGTAATTGATATTTCTTCAGATTTTACAAGATGGAAATTGATAAACAAAGCACATGTACATATATAATAAAAAAAAATTAATAGACGAACCTAAAGAGATCCCACATGGTAAATTTGGTAAGATGTTTTATATGTATCTTTTAAAGGAATATGGCATTAAAAGAAATGATTTGAAGTATAAAAGTACAGAATATTGGGATTACTTAAATGTTTTTCAACTAAAATTAAATCAAAAGCATTGGACAAAAATAGGAAAATGCTATACTAAATTTGATTATCCATTCACGACATTATTGGAAGAATTTTGGGAACCAGTAAGATCAGAAGATAAAAAATGTGCTAAGAAATTTGAAAAATCTTAAATTAAATTTATTATACCAAATGAAGGATAATATATTGGAAATTTTCGAAGTTATCCTTGGATACCTGTTTTTAAATATTGAATACTTTTAATGTTGAATTAATGTCGGGCGGAAGCCCACGCTCAAGTAGGCAACCTGAACGGGAGCATTTGGAATTGCTTTTTTGTTTGGTCGTATTGATTATTATTATTATTATTAATTATTATTATTTATTTATTATTTATTATTATTTATTGTATTATTATTATCTATTCATTATTATTATTGCATTATTATTCATAACAGATTAAATAAAATACAATATGTAACAGGACTTAAAATAACATATTCATTTGAACCTAAGAACTAAGAAATAAATACTACTGTGTTGCTCAAATTATTTTTTTTTTGTCAAAAGTATTTCTTTAGGGAGGGGGGTCAGCCCTTTTCTTTACTTCTGGAATAAAACTGGTTTTCTCTTCAGAATAGAGCTTTTCAACATAAGTATCTTATTTAAAGAGCTCTTTTTTTTCTCTTTAAAATGAACTAAACCACATGTCTCTACGACATTCATGAGACATGATATGAAAATAATTATATCTTGGGAATGCTCCTAATATGTAATTTCCCCAAAATTTTGGTCATTCATATCTTCTGATCCCCTCAACCGATTGTGATGAAATTTGAGATTTTTATTACTGGTACTAATACTAATTACCATACCAAATTAAAACAAAATCTGAAATGGTCTGGTTTCAATTCTGTCTATGATGCTCACTAGAATTACCATACACATAAATATTAGTCATATATATATATATATATATATATATATACTATATAGTTATATAAATTATATATATATATAATATGATATATTAATATAAATATATATATATATATATATATATATATTTATATATAGGAGTAGTAGCACCGTATATATAGGCTCATATATATATATACTATACTTATATATGTATCTGTTTAGATATATATATATATATATATATATATATATATATATATATATATATATATATATATTTTTACACTTTTATTATAATAGTATATATATTTTATTATATCTATATAAAAAGGTAAAAAAAAAAAAAATAATATATAAATATATATAAATATTTATAATGATCAAAACCAAAATATAAATTATATATCTATAATATTACAGGTATAATTATACGAATATACGTATATATATTTATATCTATACTATATATATATATTATATGATATATATATATTATATTAAGTATATAATACTATTACTAGAGAAAAAATGATTAAATGAATTTATCAATATATATATATATAATTTTTGTTATTGTTATTTATTTATTATATGTTTTAGAAGAAAAGCGGAAAAGTGTCTTCACCATCAAGCATTAAGCCGTTTGGCTCATCCGGAAGTAACAATTCCACATTGGAGCGTAAAATTTGCACTATTGGCGCCAATGTAAAAGATAAAAATCCTATGAAAGGTACTGAGGAAAATGAACCATCATCAGAGCCTAATTCAGAAACTAAGTTAACGATGGAATTGAATGAAAAACAATTACGAATTCAGGAATGTTAAAGTTTCCCTTTGTAAAATTTATTAGAATGTTATTAATTATTTTATATTATTTATTATTATTATTATTATTATTATTATTATTATTATTATTATTATTATTATTATTATTATTATTATTATTATTATTATTATATCATCACTCACCTTTCATACTTGTATTAAGAGTAAAAATTGTTGCGAAGACCAAAAGGGCATATGGACTGGGTTTTCTATGTCTATAAGAAATCTCAATAGGACGAACTTTTGAAGGAAAAGTTCACCCAATTCTATAAACAAAAGAGCATTTTGCTCAAAGTTATGGTATAGGCTTATATATATCATATATTATAGGTATATATATTAAATATATATATATATATATATATAATAGCTATATATATTAATATATATACTATATATATATATATGTTATAATATATATATATTATATATATATAATATATATATATATATATAGTATATATATGATATTGGTATATAGACTTTTTAAGACGTCAGTAGTAACAATAGATTGTATACCTGTTAATTAAAATTTTTCTTATTTATCTTAGTATAGTACTCACGTATATAGTATATATATATATATATATTATATATATATATATATATATATATATATATATTATATATATATTATATATATAATATATACTATACTATATATATATATTAGTATATATATATATATTGATATAGTAATTATATTATATATAGTATATATTATATCCTGCGGTCATAGGGACCGGACTAAAAGGACGGTGATACGTTGGGTGGATGCCTACTACCATCTATTTCTTGCAAGGAATGCTAATGCAGGCCTCGGAGATGGTCGTGATCCCGTAAACGGCCTTCTAATCTTCGGCGAAATTGTATGAATCGTACGGGTATATGGAATGTCAGAGGAAATAAATGTTGAGAAAGAGGAGAAGAAGGTGATGAAGTGTTATTAGATAAGGGCAATTTGATTGCCTCGCTGTGACTGAAACAAAGAGAAAAGGAAGCGGTGAAATTGGGTGGTGTGGTGTGAAATTTGTGTGTCTGGTGTGGAAATGAATGAGAAGGAAGAGAAGGAATGTAATGCAATTTGAATGAGTGCCTTTGGTAACAGAGAGCTATGGTAGGACTTTGATTTGTGTGAGTTCTAGAATTCTATTTGATTAAATTTAAGTTTGAAAAAAGGTCAAGGTATGTGTTGGTTGTGACGTATGGTTTATCTGAGGGAAACGTTTAGGTGGAGTAATTTTTGGGATAATCTGAAAGATGTTTCTAGATGGTGTGGAGTAGGAGCTTCAGATTGATAGTTTTTTGGGGACATTGAATGGTTGGATAGGTTGCTCAAAAAGGGATGGGTAAAGACAGGTGGTTTTTGGGTGCGGGAAGAAATATGAGAATGAAGGAGAGGGTGATTGATTTACTGTGATAGAGAGAGGTATGTGGTGTAAGTAATGACTTTTCTTTAAACACACAGAGTATTCTCATAAGTATAACTAGAGTTGGTGTAGGTATTAGAGAGGGTATTGAAGTGAAAAGTATGATTGATTTTGTGTTGGTGAAGATAGAGATGTTGAAGTATGTGTTGGATGTTTAAATAGTGATGGGGTTTAGGAATGGGAGTATCGGATCATGTATGTTGTTCTAATGTAAAATTAAGTTGTGGGGGCTTGGATGGAGAGCAAGAAGAGGAAGGTGATACGAAAGGAGTAGGTAAAATTAAGAGTGAGAATTAAGTTGAGCAACGACAATAAGGATAAGTGATGCTAAGGAGCGCATCGTAGTAACAGTCCCGAATTGTGAACAAGTTGATACTGAACAAATCTGGGGCAAATGAAGGAGGAAGCAAGTGTTAGTAGTGCAAAGGAAGTATGTGATGGTGCTAAAGTAGGGAAGTAAGAATGTTTAACAGTGAGTGGTGGAAAATGAAAGGTGATGAAAGCGGTTAAGGGTAAAAAAGAAGCGTGGATTGAATGTACTAAGAAGCAAATGATGAGACATCAATAAGGAAAGATGACTTGGAATTCATATAGAGAGGAAAAAAGAAATACTAAAGTGTGTAATACGTAGAGAAAACAAAGAGGTAAATGAACAGTTTGGAAGGAGGATGAATGGGGACTTAAACAGGAATAGGAAGCTCTCGGAAGGATAGCGGAAAGGTTAAGAAATGAGAATAAGGGGAATCCTGCTTAGAATAATGAATAAGGGATGGTGCTTGTGTAACTGATGAAATGGGTGTGAGAGGAGTGTGGAAAGAAATCACTCTCCGAAAAATCTGACAATATTAAAGTAATGAGAGGGGATAGTGAATGTTGTGGGGTTTTGATGGAGTGCCAAGAAGGATAGGTATTTTGGGGAAATAGTTGATTAGTGAAAGGAGGAGGTAATGGTAGAGTAGAAAGTTGAAGAAGTAAATCTGCAGGTATTGATTGAAACTTACTGGTGAAATGATCCAGAATGAAGGTGAGAGCAAGATGGATTGATTGGATCTTGAAGTTGGTGTAATAAAGACGTTATGGAGGGTTTAGTTCGAGGATGGGAAAGAGAGAGTAATAGTACCCTTATATAAGGGTAAGGGAGATAAAGGGAACTGTAGAAATTATAATGGAATTAGTTTATTGAGTGTTGTAGGGAAGTTATTTTCTTTTAACTTCAAAAAGCAGTTGCAACTTGTTTTCAAAGGTTTTTGAATTCTGCTAACTATAGTCCTAACCCATCCTCTTTTTTTGTAAATGACTCAAATCTTACATTATTTTCTTCATTTTGAAAAGCAATTCACACATCATCAAATAAAGAATGCTTAAATAGAGAATGCAAGTAGAGCAATTAATCTATTATCCTTTTTTGTACTTCAAATTGTGGCAGAGGAAACATTGTTGTTTTCAATCCCTCAGAAACTAAATTCCTCTCCATCTGTCAACTCTACGTAATTTTCTATTTAATGATTGAAATCTTTGCTGTCCGTAATATTTTTTTCTGTTTCCTTTTCAATGAAAGTATTTCATTGCTTTTCTCACTTAACAAGTTTGAAACAAGTTTGGTATTGTGAGATGCCTTCAGAAAGTCACACCTCCCTTGTATGGAGTACATAAGTTATCAGGAAGAGTTCAGTTTAAAATAAATTATAATTTTAAAT
>JABUQX010084415.1:0-10000 GCA_015478945.1 Trachelipus rathkii
AAAATATGCAACATAATAGGTCATTATCTAAAAATAGTACAGGAAGTACTTTTTCGATGTTTTGAGTTTTGTGCTCAGCGTTGTCAATTTCCACCCATTTTTTTTTGGATTTTGAAATGAAAAATTGCGATAATATTTTTTATCTGTTCGGGAAAAGTGGATGAAATTTTTAGGGCATTTGTAATCGGGCAAGGATGCATTTTTTTTACTTAGAGAATTTTTGTGTATACTCAAAAGAAATTTTTTAAAAAAATTTCGATAATATTTTTTTTTTGAAAATTTGTTCCAAGAACAAATCAAAAACTAATGCATATCCAAAGAAATGATTTAAGTAAACAATGTGCATCTCGACCGACTACATAAGCCCTGAAAATTTCATCCACTTCGCCCTGAACAGAAAAAAAAATTATAGCAATTTTTCATTTCAAAATTAAAAAAAAAATGGGTTTGGAAATTGGACAACGCTGAGCACAAAACAAAAAATCTATTTTATATAATGGACATATCTATGCATATTTCAAGTTTGAAGTCATTTCAGAAAAAAATTCTGAAAGTTGATACGAAGAATGTCAAAAACATGAGTTTTGAAAAATTGAAAATTCTGAAAGAATGACTAAAGACACAGAAAAACACCGGAAAACAACGTTTTGGAGGGCACAGGAATCTACCTTTTGGTGTTTATATAGTCAAATTCGGCTAAAAATTCCGAATTTAATGTCCATTTTTAGGTGGCGCTGAAAATGGGGCTCAGTCCGAGCCCAAAATTAGATACTTGCCCTTTTAAAATGGACTTAGAAGGTCGAAATTTAGCAGGTGTATAGAAGAGAATAAATGAAATAGAATAGAGATGCTAAATTAATGGGCGGATCATATGATCCGGAGCCGGAGCCGGATTGTAATTCTGCCTCCTATCATATATTACTATGTTTTTAATGGTGTAGAACTAATTTTTATGTCTCAGAAACCCCAGATGAGTTTGAAGACCCTCTTCAGGGAAAAAAAAGAAGAAAAACTGAAAAGAGGAAGAAAAGCACAGAGTGCAGGACAGAGAAGAAGGAGGAAGGAGGAAGGAAGAAGGAGTCTCATTAGACGGATCATATGAGCCTGACCCTAGTTAGATGAAAAAACGCAGAGTGCAGAGCAGAGCAGAAGGAGGAAGGAGGAAGAAGTAAGAAGAAGTCTTTTGTGACATAGCAAATAAGTGATTGCATGTAGCGGTACTGACACCGGTGCGGATTTGTTGCTGTGTCGAGATTTACATTTACATAGCACGTTTATATATGTTTTCAGTAATGTAGAACACAAATAACATAGTTTCAATGTTCTCAAAGGAGTCTAAGCACCCATATGAGATGGAGTCTGAGCCTCAAAACGAGATTTCGTCTTTAAAATGAAATTTTAAAGGCTTATAAGTTATTAATTACATATACGCATGCTCTAACAGCAGCTTTATATGGCACAAATATGAAACGTATCACAAAGAACTTAAGTGATACTCTCTTAGTCATACACAAAGGCAACCAAATGTTGCACAGATGAGGTAATGGCATTCAAATGTTACACAACTGAGGTACTCGATCTAAATCTTGTACTTGATTTGTTTAATGTGTGCTATGAAAAGTTCATGTACAATTATGTGTATGCCCAGTCTAACTTATTATACCTTCAGTCTTACATTCTCAAACTTCATATATTTAATAGCATTAAGTTTTCTTTTATATTTTTATTAAAAAATTTGTTTATTGTTTTAAAAATTATTTTAGTACTTTTTATTTATAAAATTTTATTTACTTTATTTATAAACATTTTGTTTATTGCTAAAATTTTAAGAAATTTTATAAAAAACATGTACTTTACATACCCTCAAGCAGTAAATCAGTAAAACAGTAACGCAAGCGCATGGCAATAGAGGGGGTTGATAGGCTATATTTTTATTGCTTTACTGCATTACTGCTTTACTGCTTTACTGCTTTACGTCATATTTTGATACGTAATAAGTGTAAACATAGCAAAATAAGTTCTTCGGTAGGAGTATAATTTATTAAAATCATTTATATATATATATATATATATATATATATATTATATATATATATATATATATTAAATATAATATATTATATATATTATATATATATAATATATTAATAAATATTTTAATATATTATATATATATAATATATATATATAATATATATATATATATATATATATTTCGAATTAAATAAAAATGAAACCTAAAATAAATTTAAATTCTAGCAATCTAAGAGTATGAATGTGAATAAATTTCGGTCCAAATACAAGGTTAAAGAGCTAGGCTAATTTTCGTCCAATCACAGGCAAGGCTCAAGGCATGTAAAAACATGTTCATACATTCCTTAAAGACGTAAAGAGGGTTAGTGGTAAGGTTTGAGCATGAGACAGCAGAATGGAGAGCTCCCCTATGGGTTATCGACCGTAGCGACTTATGGCTTTGAGATCTGTAAAACGTATTTCTAATAAAATAATAAAAATAATAATAATAATTTGTTTTCCAAGCTGGGTCTTGTATGTCAGTTTTCTTCATTTGCGAAATATTCTTTCAAGTTTGTTCTACGAACTGCTGTAAAGTAATAATAAAAATAATAATAAACATAATTTGTAATAATAAAAATAATAATAATAATAAAAGCATATGTTGTTTTCAATCTTTTTAAAATAATATTAAAAATTTGTTTTATCCACAAAGAATATGAAACTGTACAGGTAAAGCTTCAAGAAAATTCATGTAAATAGGTGAAGTGTTCTTCTTTCTCTTTGGACTAATTGGTTAATGAACGCACATGGGCTACGATCATGTGTCCATCGGTGTGCGCAGGTGGCCACGTTTAGTACGCATAGCTTCGAAAGAATGTGACACCATTAAAATAACAATAAATAAGTAATGTACGCATATGGTCTACGACCATTGGAGTACTGAGTCTCGACTGTAAGAGCATATTGAATGATAAAGACGCAATGAACATCCATGTGGATCTGAAAAACATTCACAAAATGGGTAGTGTTGATGAGCAGTGGGGTGTGGCCCAGGGTTCGATCCATATCAAAAGTGGCAGTTGAGTCTCAGACCTCCAACTTCTCTCTCACATATATATATATATATATATATATATATATATTAATATTTATATATATATATATATATATATTATATATATATATTATATAATATAGTATATATATATATAACTGTATTTGAGTTTTATTTTACGTATAACGGACGTAATTACACAGTAAACATAATTACAGATTGGTATGAATTCATAGAAAAATCAAAAATGAAACCAAAAATTAATATTCGAATTAAATAAAAATGAAAAAATGAAAAATGAAACATGAAATAAATTTAAAAATAAAACTACAAATAATATTTTATCTAAGTTAATATATATAATCAGGTATTATTATTATTAATATAATAAAAAATAATAATAATAATAATAATAATAATAATAATAATAATAATAATAATAATAATAATAATAATAATAATAATAATAATAAAATAATAATAATATTCGTTGCTCAAAGAAAAAGATTTATTATGGAATTTTTAAAAAAAATTGAAATATTTTTAGTTAACAGTGAATGAATAAAAAAAATGTAAGTGAAAAATTGTTATTTTTAATTAAAAACCTAAAATAAATTTAATAAATTATATGCTATACCCCTACAGAAGAACTTATTTTGCTATGTTTATACTTATTACATGACAAAATATGACGTAAAGCAGTAAGTCAATAGAACAAACCATGGCATGGCATGGGGTATAGAGGAGATGCTAGGCTCTTGCGCTACTGTTTTAGTGCTTTACTGCTTTAGGGTCTGTAAAGTACGTTTTTTTAATAAATTTTCTTAAAAGTTTAGTAAAAAATATTTGAAAACTTTTTACTTATAAAATTTTATAAATAAAAAGTATTAAAGTAAAAAACTTTAAACATATATAAACTTTTGGGAGTAGATGCAAGTTAAACTTGAATAAAAATACAAAAGAAAACGCAATGTTATTAAACAAATGAAGTTAGAGAATGTAAGGCCTTGATATATAAATATATAATCAGGTAATATTATTATTATTATTATTATTATTATTATTATTATTATTATTATTATTATTATTATTATTATTATTATTATTATTATTATTATTATTATTATTATTATTATATTATTTAATAATAATAAATTCATTGTTCAAAAAGAAAGCGTAATGTTATTAAACATACGAAGTTATCGAATGTAAGGCTTTAATATATTATCAGGTATTATTATTATTATTATTATTATTATTATTATTATTATTATTATTATTATTAATTAAATTATATTATTATATTATTATTATTATTATTATTATTATTATTATTATTATTATTATTATTATTATTATTTAATAATAAAGTCATTGTTCAAAGACAATGATTTTTTGTAGAATTTAAAAAAAAAAAAACTTTGAAATATTTTTAGTTAACATTGAATGAATAATATAAATGTAAATGATTACTTGTTACTTTTAATAAAAAGAATGAAAATTTAATAAAATACATAAAATTATTTTAATAGAAATACACTCACACAAAAAAAATTAGTAAATATGTTTATACATTATATACTTATCAAAATATGACGTAAAGCAGTAAAGCAGTAAAACATTAGCCTATCAAGCCCGTCTATTGCTATGCGCTTGCGTAACTGTTTTACTGCTTTACTGCTTTAGGGTTTGTAAAGTACATGTTTTTTAATAAAATTTCTTAAAATTTTAGTAAAAAACAGAATGTTTGTAAATAAAACAAATAAAATTTTATAAATTAAAAGTATTAAAATAATTTTTAAAACAATAAATAAAATTTCTGAATAAAAATACAAAAGAAAACTTAATGCTATAAAACATTTGAAGTTTGAGAATGTAAGACTGATGATAGAATATGTTAGACTGGGCATACACATAATTGTACATGACCTGTCTTAGCACACATTAAACAAATCGAGTACAAGATTTAACTCGAGTACATCAGTTGTGTAACATTTGAATGCCATTACCTCATTTGTACAACATTTGGTTGCCTTAGTGTATGACTAAGAGAGTATCACTTATGTTCTCTGTGATACGTTTCATATATTTGTACCATATTATTATTATTATTATTATTATTATTATTATTATTATTATTATATTATATTATTATTATTATTATTATTATATTATTATTATTAATTATTATTATTATTATTATTATTATTATTATTATTATTATTATTATTATTATTATTATTATTATTATTATTATTATTATTATTATTATTATTATTTTTTTTGTTATTAATTTATATTATTATTATTATTAATTATTATTATTATTATTATTATTATTATTATTATTATTTTTATTTCATTTTATTTTTTTTTTTGAAATTATTTTGTTTTAAAACTTTTTTATTTATTTTAATTTTACTTATTTTAGTTTTTTTTTCAAACTATTTATTTTTAGATTTATTTATTTAAAAATATATATTTTTTAAACACTTTTATTTATTTTTTTATTTTATTAGTTAAAATAGTTTTATTTTTTAATAAAAATTTTGTTTTATAGACCCTAAAACCGTAAAGCCGTAACGCCGTAAGGTAAATAAACAGGAAGTGATCCTTCATATACCTCTAGGGGGAGCGGTTTTACGTCTTTAGGGTGTATAAAAACATTTTTTTTACAGACCCTAAAGCCGTAAAGCCGTCACGCCGTATAGCAAATAAACAGGAAGTTATTCCTCCCCATGACTCTAGGCGGAACGGTTTTACGTCCTTACGTCTTTTTGGTGGGTAAAAACACGTTTTTACAGATCCTAAAGCCTTATGGAAAATAGACAGGAGGTAGTCCCTCCCCATACCTCTAGGTGGAATGGTTCTACGTCCTCAAGGTGTCATGGTGTGTAAAAGCATATTTTTACAGACCCTAGATCAGTAAATCATTTAAACAGTAGTGCGAATGTCCGGTAGGGAAACCCTATGGGATCCCGCCAACTCTGTTAGGTTTATTGTTTTACTGCTTCAAGTAATATTTGAACGCATATTTGTAAAAATAACCTAATATTATATATATATATATATATATATATATAAATATAAATATAAACATTATTATATTATATATATATATATATATATATATATATATATATATATATATATATATATATATATATATATGAATCAGAGTTAAGCTGTGAGGAGTCAATATTAAAACATGCATTAGACTTGCACAATGTATGTCACATCAAACATTATCCAAAATATTATCTCCCGAGAACGAATATTCCAAGATCTTACACGTATAATAGCTATAGCTTTAGCATTAGCATTATCAGTAATAGTAGTAGTAGTAGTAGTAGTAGTATAGTAGTAGTAGTAGTATAGTAGTAGTAGTAGTAGTAGAGTAGTAGTATAGTAGTAGTAACAGTAGTAGTAGTAGTGATGGTGGCCGTAGTATGGATTCATCTGTATGCTGTACATAGACCATTATATATCTTACCATAACAACAATTTATTAACTTACTTAAAGTTATTATTTTAAAAAGACATGTTCACACACCAGAACCTATAAACATTAAACATTCCACAACAAATCCACAGTTCTTATGTCGTCATAATAAATGACGTCACACCATACGTTCTTGGATATGATTGGCTCACTACAACCAATCACAGATAAGGATGATAAACAAACATTAGATAAGAGATATATGAACAAAGTCCATATCATTTACAGTTTCATACTGTATGACCGGCATAAAGATTGCTCTCAATAGCTGATGATATTTGATTATTATATACTGTTATTCATATTTATAGCTTGAGTTTTGTTATTTATTATCCACACAAACAAGCAACAACAGATAATTATATACTGCTATTTATATTTCTGATCTGAGTTGTTTGTTATTTATCAGACACACACAAGCAGACACACACACAGACACACACTATTATTCATATTATTATATATCTGTTTAGCAAACATTTAATCAATGCTTCACTTAAACATATACTCTAGGAAGAGACTTTTAATAAGTATTGCAAAGCATTATGCAATAACGATGTCTAACAGTCATCAGTTTTTACCAATTTAAGCTTTAAGAATGAAAATAATTTTATGATATATCTATCTGCTATTGTAACATGATGCAATACCCTGAGCGTCACTGGCATATATATATATATATATATATATATATATATATATATATATACTATACTTATATTTATATCACACTTTATATATATTAGTAAATGCATATAAATATACTTTATATATTTTATATATATATATATAATATATATATATATATAATATATATATATAATATAATATTATAAATATTATATTATAATATTAATATATATAACATATATATATATATATATAATAATATATATATATAGTATAATATATATTATATATATATATATATATATATATATATATATATATAAATATAAATAAAGATATACTAAAATATATATATATATATATATATATATATATATATATATATATATATATATATATATATATATATATATATATAATATATATTATATATATATATATATATATATATATATATATATATTATATCTATATATATAATATATGAGAACATTTTAACTGATGTGGTATGAATGACTTGATAAAATTTTCAGAATACATGAAAGCATGTCTAGTACACATATGTAAAAAATACAAAACTACTTTTAAGACATCAGTATATTTCAATTCACCCTTTATATTACATGAAATGTATTTAAGTTACTTAATAAGTTATTAATTACTGAACAGATATAAAAACATAAGTAAATATAATAAATACTTATTTGAGGAATAATTAATGATCTGGAAAATACTCGTTTGGTTAGGTTTTAAAATTTCGAGATATTGTAGGATCTAGCGAACGCTACTCAAGCTGTTGATCCTAAGAGCACTGGAGCAAGACTGAACGTCTGAGTAGATATTCACTTCATATAAAGTACCAATCCGGATCTATTAGGTGTTTCGCTAATTACAGATACATGAGTTATTGGCTGAATTTCAATAGAATAGATAATAATTAAATCACTAGATTCATAGCAGATCACGTGAAGCCCAATGCGAGCCCACCCGACAAGTGCGCCCCGGTGCGGAGCCGACGCGATGAGCCCACAGGCGTAATATTACCGAGCGGTAGCGAAAATATGGAGCGAGGTATTTCAAGGTGGTAGGGCATACATCCTAGAGAATGATATCAGTTGTGCACATCCCCATACATTATGAATAAGGTTTGTATACTGGCTCAAGGCATATTTACGGACCTTATAACGTATATTCAAATGCTATAACTTATTTTATAATCCTTTTATGCCTATGTTTATTACAAATCAGACGAGATATTGTCAATGGTTACCGAATGCATACATCAGTTGACGTAGAAGAGGGGTATGAGCCTACATACTTCGATATAAAATTGAAGTTTAATAATATGATACCTATACGGAAAGTTCATACATAGAAAATTACGATTTGTGCATGGAAGGGAGTTTTATTTACACATGTACACACATTGTATATTTTACTAATATAGTAATAAAGTAGTAATATTTTTAGAGTAAACAACTTTTTCATAGTTTATACATAAAGAAGATTATATATTATATATATATATAACTATTATATATATAATATATATATATATAATATATATATATAATATATATATATATATATATATATTATATTAATTTAATATTATAATATATTTTAAAAAAAAAATTATTAATATATATATATATATATAATATATATATATAATATATTTATATATATATATTATATATATAATATAATATACAAAATGCTTGGTAAAATAGGAGTTGTAACAGTAAATCATGTGTGTAAAGCATTTAATCAATAAAGCTTAAGCTTATATCATGGTGAGTGAGGTAGCTCTTTCAGAGCTAATTGCTCTATTACCTTTCTGAATTACAGCTTTAGTATCGATAAATTCATGTTTTATAGACCCTAATCTTGTAAATCCGTAAAGACATACCTTTGAGAGAGAGGGTAATTGGTCACTTCGAATACATTCTCTCTACCTCCCACGGAGTTGCAACTTTGGGGTTCGTAATTTTCGACAACGACTCCGACTCCGACTCCACTTGCACAGAATTTTCGACTCCGACTCCACCTCCGACTCAGACTTCGACTCCTAGAAAATTGCACGACTCCGACTCCACGACTCCGACTCCGCAGCTCTGGTATTTAGCGAGAGAATGTTTAGCCAAGCAGGAAATATTTATACAAGTAAAAGGAATCGTCTTTCTCCAACACTAGCTAATTAGCTCCTGTTTCTTCATCATAATTTAAGAGGATTTGATTTTAAATATTAGAGAATGGTTACCTAAATAGCAATGCATAAGCTATTTAACTTTCCTTTCACTGACTTTGTGTTTAACAATATAATTTAATTTTCTCAAAAAAAAAATCTATTGTAACTTTACACAGATCGATACAGCTGGTACATGCACTTTATAATATATAATGATATATATATATAATATATATATATATACTATAAATATAAATATATCTATAATATATATATATATATATATACCGTATGTAATTATATATATATACTATTATATATATACAATATATAAAAAAAACGTACATAACTTTATATATATATATATATATATATATATAATATATATTTATAATATATATATATATATATAATATATAGTTTTCAAATGTTAGTTTTGTTAAAACTAAAAGCTTCTTTATTAACTTAAGATTAAGGTATATATATCATTATTTTTTAGTCTTTTGGTCAGATATTGTTTATTAAAAGTTCTTTTACCAATTTCATTAACCTATTTCCTGTATGCATTTTTAAAACGCTAGATTTACAAAAGTGTATTTTGTTAGGG
>JABUQX010084415.1:17500-25000 GCA_015478945.1 Trachelipus rathkii
TTATTTAGATCGAAAAGTTTGTTATATAAAATTATTGCTGAAACTAAAATTCATACGTATTTTGCCAAAACAAAAAAATAGGGTTTTATTACTTATATATTCCAATTGGAAAGAATTGATATGTCACACTCATGAAATAGCTGTACGAAGTACGACATCTTATATTTTTAATGGCAACAAAAATAGCAGTTTTCTTTGAAATAACTATATATTTAATGGGAAAGCAATTTTTGAAAAGTGCCCTTATTATTATTATTTCATTATTATTATTATTATTATATTATTATTATTATTATTATTATTATTATTATTATTATTATTTATTATTTTTATTTTATTTTATAATTTCTTAATTATTATTATTATTATTATTATTTATTAATTATTATTATAATTATTCATTATGGTTATCATTATTATTATTGTTAGTATTTTATTATTACTTATTATTATTATTATTATTTTATTGATTGAAATTTATATTAATTTCTTTAAAAAACACATACTTCATAGCGATATATATATATATATAGTATATATATATAATTATATTATATATATATATATTTAACTATTATATATAATATATTATTATAATATATATATATATATATCTATAATATATATATATATTATATATATATATAACAAAACAAAGTTACTTATCGGCCACGCAGTTTATATGGCTTCTATAATACATAAATAGATGTTCTAGGGACGAAATCATTTTTTTTCCTCCCATGGTATAGGGGTGAAATGGGGTTAGGTTAGGTTAGGTCATTTTTTTTTCGAATTTAATATTTCTATCACACAAACTTCTCTACATAAATTATATAATCTACAACAGTATGGTTTGTGAATATCACAAATATTTGACACAATCTCATGGCACTTAATATCATTAATAAAAAAAAAATAATTTTAAGACCTTCGAATACTCGCAATGAGAGCGATATAAAAATAAACCTTTAGGAGCAGAACAATATTTTTTTCCACAATTTTTTACATCTAAAAAACCCGTTTCTTTATAAATTTTACAGTTTTTTTTTACATTTGCTACAATTTTTTCCAGTTAATATTAAATTGGAATGTTGTCAAAAAAATAATAACTCATTCGCATTACCACATATTTCATAAATACTGTATAATAAAATTTTTTTCTTAAGAATTCGAAATACGACCACACATTGTACTCTAATAAATATTACTAAGCTAGACGAAAAATAAATTTGCGTAACTTCATTCAAGGTCGTAAGTACTTTTTTTTTTTTTTTTTTTTTTTTTACAGTTGTCACCACCACTCATTGTAGCGAACCTGGACATAAGAAATTTAATTGCCCAAGACTTCACCAGAGATTTAGAGGAAACACAAATCATTCAAAAAAACTAATTAAGAGATCCATTTCAGGCCAATAAGACATTCCAACCATTGAAATTATAATTAATAAAACTAAAATGATGGCCTTTTTTTAGATTTAGGTTCAATAATTTCCCTGGTAACATATCAATCCCTTGCTAAAATACTTGAGATGGGTCTGAATAAATTAAATAAAACAAAAAGAATCAAAAGGTCAAATTTAAAGTTAACAAGTGTTTCAAGAAAAATATAAAAAATATTAAGAAAAATTTCTTTAACTTTAAGCATAGGAAAGGTAACGTTAACTCATGAAGTATACATATTAGAGAATTCTCAATTCCCAGGAGATATATTAATAGGAAGAGATATTATTAGTAGTATACAATATAAACTACACGCGCAAACTGGCGAGCGACCCGCTTGCCTCCGATCTTTTAGGGTTTACCCTACGGCTATCCTTTGGCCCGGTACGGTTTTAGCTCGCAAAATAGGGCGAGCCTCCAGAGGGGGTTTTTTTGGTTGCTTAAAGGGGCAACCTAATCCGTTAAATTTGTCCTTTTTTTAGGCATTTTTAGTGTTTTCACTTTTTAAGCTACTTTTTTAACGTTTTGTCCTAATTCAGGTCAAGATCCCCAACTCCGGAGGATTTTGGGGATTTTCCCATAGGCAGCCCTGCACGTCGAAGGGAAAGACTTGAAAATCACTAGCGAAGTGTTTTGGAAATTCGCAGTCATGTCCGGCAGCTGACTTTGGAAGTTTCCATCATTCATCAGATTTGACGTTTGATACGTTCAAAGTTAGCGGTTTTTAAGGTCCGGCTGAGACACGTATTTAAGGTCTGAAAGACCGCTTCGAGGTTCTGAGTCTGAACTTCAAGGATTTTAGCTACCAAAAGTGGGGGGGAGCCCCTCAAGGGGGCTTTTTGGTTCCTAGAAGGGTTTAAATAATCGCAGAAGACTGAAACTTGGAGGCTGGGTAGAGGAGCAGGAGTCTGAGACGGAGACGGAGTTGGATTCGGATTCGGAGACGGAGTCGGAGTTGGATTCGGTTTCGGAGTCCAGGGACCCCTCCGGAGGGGGGTCCCTTCCTGAAAATAGAAGAAGAAGAAATGCATGGAATGCAAAACAGAGGAAGAAGAAGAAGAAAGGAAGAAGGAAGAAGGAAGAAGGAGGAAGGAAGAAGAATGAAGAATGAGGAGGAGAGCTGAGAAGGATTCCAGAGTTTGATGTGGCACCGGTGCTGGAGCCGGTGCGTTGCCGACATAGTAAACATTCATTTAATAATACAAGATCATTACTGTTTACATAACTGCTTCTGTTCTATCATGTGCATATCGTCAATTGCATTGCATCTTGCAAAGATAACCTTTATTTTCTAAATGTTGAAGACTGTCATTTCCATTTTCAAATCTCATTTTCTTTTTATAAACGCTAACTAATATAAATTTTTTTTTTCCTAAGTTGAAACATGCATATACTGTTTACTATTTTTATAAGTTTTTATTTTACATTTATACTTTGTGTTTAATTTTATTATTTTTAATTTTTTATTTTTTTATTTTTTAAATTTAAAATTTAATTTTTCTAACTTTTATTTTTTTTTTATTTTTTATTTTTTCATTTTTATTTTTTATTTTTTTTTTTTAAATTTATTTTTTTTCTAACTTTATTTTTTATTAAGTTTTATTTTGCATTTATACTTTGTGTTTAATTTTTTAATTTTTTAATTTTTTTAATTTTTTTAATTTCTATAATTTATTTTTGTAAGTTTTTATTTTAGATTTATACTTTGTGTTTAATTTTTTATATAAGTTTTATTTTGCATTTAAACTTTGTGTTTAATTTTTTAATTTTCATTTTTTTTTTTTATTTTTTTAAATTTTTTTTTATTTTTTATTATTTTTTTATTTTTATTTCTTTAAAACTTTTTGTTTTGTTAAAATTTTTTATACTTTTCATGTTTATAACGCAAAAATTTACGTTTTTACATACCCTAAATCAGTAAATCAGTAAATCAAACCATCCACCCCACCTTCCACCATTCTGTGACCTATATTGATCTATTGATCTATTGATTCAAGTCACATTTCCAGTATCCTTTTGGATAAGCATAACATAAAATCAAGTTCTTTATACACTGATCAACGAATATATGCTAACGTAACAAAGTTTTCACACTAATAAAGCAAACATAGCATCATCTGAACTAAAAATATAATGTACAAAGACAAACCTAAAGCCCCTTAAGCCCCAATAAACTGATAACATTAACAAAGTCCCACACTTAACACCAGTAAAGAACTAACATTTGCAACGCAAAAACGTAGCCTATTCCTACTTTTGAGTCATGTCTCTAACATATTAACGTTAATCGTACACTGACACAGCAGCATTTAGCAAAAATTTATCACAACAATGGATAATTATCATACTGATCAACGAATATACTCTAACGTAATAAGGTTTCCACATCAATAAAGCTAACATATCGTTACATGAACTAAGAAAATAATGTACAACGACAAACCTATCACACCTTAAACACGAATAAACTGTTAAGCACTAACAAAGTCGCACACTTTAACACCAGTAAAGCAACTAGCATTACATGCAAAACGTAACCTATTCAACTTTTTTCCAAGCATGTCTCTAACATATCAATGATAATTTTACATTAACAAGTATTTAACAAAGATTTAACGTATCCTGACCTAACTATTGTAATGAACTGAAAATAATGCGCAAAGACAAACCTAACACAACTTACAGACGAATAAACTGGCTATCATTAGAACAAAGTTCCACGCTTAACAACAGTAAGTAACCTATTTACACTTTTTTCAAGTACATCACACGCAACACACAACACACAACACACACACACACATCACACACAACACACACACACACACACACACACACACACACACGCACACACACACATACAAAACATTACGCAATAGTAAAACCTTAAATATTTTTAGGCTCCGCCCCCCTTTCAGAAAATATCAAACGCGAAACATGAAAATGATTTTATGTAAGGGTTAATAAAACTAACTTTATTATTTACATTTTATTATTCAGAATATTTGTACATAGAAAACATTAAACATTGTACAATAAACATAGATGGATATTTATAATATATTAAATGGAGATTAAAGTACCCTTATAACCATATGATGCAGTGCGACATGAATTTTTAATAGAAAACCGCTTATCAGCTGTATGTTGCATCATCTTGGCCCCGGATACAATACTAACACCTCCGTATTTTCCCCAGGTTGAAAAGTTGTAGTAGGAACACTATAGCATAACCCTCCTCTGTTACTACCGTGTAAATTAGCATTAGGATTCTGTGATTCGTCTATTCGAGCTGCGTTTTTATGAGGCAGGTCATCGTTTCGTGCGTCATCTTCACCAACATTATCCAATTGTATTTCATTCATTGCTTTCACTGTAACATCATGGTTTTTGATATCATCATACAATGACTCATCATGGCCTGTACTATTTTCAGAACTATGATCATACACCAACTTTAACAATTTTTCAAAATTAATAGTATCCTTTGTATCTTTATTGATTGTAAGACCTTTGGCCTTTACAATATATTTTATATTTCCATCAGCGGTTCTTATTCTAACAGCATAAGACTTTGGCCCTGTACACACAAAGGAATCGGCGTATGCCTCAGTACCATAATCTGCTATTTCATCTGTTAGTTCACCTAAAAAGTTTCCTGTTTCAGGAACTTCATCGTTTTCTCCAGCGACAAAAATACAAGAGTCTGTATCGCAGTACAATGCCCTTTGTTTGACTTTGTTAAGGAGCTCGTATAATTTTATACGTGCATATGCAGTTGTAAACGACGCGATAGGAATATTTGTTGCTGTTGACGTTCGTTCTGCTAGTGCATTTTTGACAACTGTTACAACATATTTACTGCCTATTGGAATAACGCTAGGGACTTCAATATCACATTGATTGATTAGTTCCCATACTTGTTTATCACTAGTACATACTACATCTTCTCTTGTAGGCGTATTTTGTGCAAATTTTCCCCAAAGAGAATTGAGACATAATTTTGCAATGAACCGCATCCCAGGGTTTTTCTTGATATTGTTAATATCAAGTTCGACACCTTCCTTTTCTCTGAAAAGACGAACAAACTCTTTAAGTTTTTCCTCGAAATCAGGATCATCTTCGTGAATATTATTTGGTGGTCCTGATGCCTCTGTTTTTATTTTTAAGAAGTGGTTCACATATCCTTCAAATAAAAACTCCTTCTCTTTAAACGACCAAACTTCAATATTTTAATTATTTCGTATCCCATCTCTAATGCTAACTGAATTTCAGGTGTTGTGTATACACCTTCAATAGCACGTTCATTCTTATCATGATTGCATTTCGCACAATTTTCTTCAACACATTTTACACAGAGTGGAAATATTAATTTATTTTTGACACGTTTAACGAGAACAGGGATGTATAAGTCTTGAGGAGGAAGAATCTTAATGTAAGCTGTGCCGAAATATTTATCATTGATACCATTCTTAAATGATTCAATGTCTGGTACTTTATCACCTATTAGTTTTTCAGGGGGACCACAAGGGTACTTCATTCGTTTCTGAACATAAGGATAAAGCGATGTATAGTCTAAATACATGATCTTCTGTCCTTTAGTTGGAGGGTAGTAATGTACGAATGGTTCAGTGCGACCTCCAAACAATGAATTGTCTATTATGAGTCTGTTGTTAACAACATCATTGCTAAGACGTTGAATATAGTCGTTAATGCTTATGTTTTCATCTGAATGATCAGGATCTTGAATGATTTGGGTCTTTTGTACCTTCCATTCACATTCCCACACACGTACTACATTAAACCCGGCTTCTTTATACCTATCTTCTTGTTTCATGATGAGATTGTAGCGGTCCACAGCCGATACGTTATGCAACATCCTTTTCCTTTATTGCAGTCTTTATGTCCATGCCATGCACAACCATGGTATAGGAAAGCAGTTTTCCACTTCTTTTTACATAACCAAACCCGTCAGGGTAAAGCCACTTGTTCTTAATTTTAAACCCTTTCTCTCCACCGTTGCGAGCGTGTCTTATGTTTATATTATTCAATTTTTCTTGATACAAGAGCCAGCGAATAGCTTCGTATGTGAAAGGTTTAGGGTTCTCTCGACCTAGAATAGTAATTTTTTCCTCAGGCATAAACACATTTTTATAAAGTGTAAAGCATAAAGATGCAATTGTTGTGTTGTTATCTAGACAATCTATATCAAATTCTTTAATGAAGCTACCTCTAAACTTCTCAAAACATTTTCTTAGTATATTAACATCTTGTACACAGTACTTTTCACATTCTTCTTCAAAAATATTGTATTCTTTACCTATAAACTTATTATAGTACTCTTCAAATTCTAGCTTTTCATCTGTTGACATTTTATCTACTTCGAAGAATTTCTTATCAGGAATAGGTCCTTTATAATTCAATGTATCTTCATTTAAAAATGTATAGGGAAAGAAACCTTTGGAATTGCCTTTTTCACTAACACCCATGCATTTAGGGTAAGGCTTTCAATCCGCGCCCGATGGTGTGAA
Source organism: Trachelipus rathkii (assembly GCA_015478945.1). Taxonomy (NCBI): domain Eukaryota; kingdom Metazoa; phylum Arthropoda; class Malacostraca; order Isopoda; family Trachelipodidae; genus Trachelipus; species Trachelipus rathkii. The sequence goes on from JABUQX010084415.1 coordinate 24,472, forward strand.
CATACGACAAGATGATAATTTCCTTTGAAGTCTATATTTCCATTCCGTCCCATTGAAAATGTATTTTATTACCTATCTTTTAAAGGGTTTCTGTTTGGATATGAATATCTGAACTCGGGTGCGGTCAGTATGATGCATATACGAACTGCTGACCTCAATTTTCGTCCCAGCCATTAATGTGCAGCAAACAAGTAACTTTTTGACTTAGATTTTTCTCTTGAAAACTCCCTCAGGAAGACTATAAATTGATTTGCAGGGAACTTTTCCGCCCTCTAATTTAAATGTAGTTGTTCGTGGGCCACAATGTGAGCATACCTGCTCACCTTCCTTATCTGTACACATTTCGCATATCATCTGGCTTACCAGTAAATAAGGACGCAATTCTATTATTCTTCTTCCTTTATCATCATAACCTTTATCTTCCTGGTATGTCTCGATATCATAGTAACATGTATAAACCACCGGATCAGTATCTTTCTTCTTTTTAATTTTCTTTTTCATGTAGCATATATGATATTCGTCTTCTTTA
>JABUQX010084415.1:30000-38410 GCA_015478945.1 Trachelipus rathkii
TACATATGCCTAAAAAAAAAAAAAAAAAATTTTTTTCCAAAAACGTGCTGAATATACAACCATCCATTTGAGTAAAAAAGCATCCTCGTGCGTACATCATCGCAACCTTTTAAAATGGTATGCTTGTGTTGCTGTGTTGTTATAATATATTTAATATAACGGCAGGTAGTCGAGGGGGATATTTACTCATGTTAAACTAATATATTACTGACATAGTGCCCTAAATTGTTTGAAAACTTGATTTTAATTGCCTAATGTATCATAAATAATAATAATGACTATTTATTCCAGGCTAGCCCTTCGATGATGAATGCTGGTAATAAGAAGAGAAAGACCACTATAACAGACATAAACCATATCTCTGTAGAGAAACTTAAAAAATCAATGGAACGTCATACTTATGAAGTTAAGGTTATCGATGAAAATTTTTTCCATGGACCAAGAGATCTTGAAGCATCGTTTGAAATGGTCGTTAGTGAAGTCATTAATGCCATATTACAAGACTTGAATTACGATAGTACACGTATGAGGGTGGGGATTAATTTCACTTTTGGCGATGATCAGTCACCTGACCGGAAATATTATGTAAATATCAGTTACAGGGATATACTCGACAATATTGGGGTGAAAGAGATGATGAGACGCTTGGAAGGATCATTCCAGTCCGGTGACAAGGCATCTTTTACCAAATTCAAAGTAGTAGCTACTGTTTTCATGTTAGCTAAAGGCAAAGGCGATGACTGTAAAACCGATGCATTCGAGCCACAAAATCTTAGTTTCAAACATCGTTACATTAGTAAAGTTCACCTAGAGAAAGGCGATGTAGGTTGCGCTTTCAAATCTGTTGTCCTGTTTAGGAAAATAACTCGTGAATGTGTAAAGGCCAAACATATACATTCGTGTACAATTGAGAATGAGGCAGAAGCATTAGCTAAAAAATGTGGTATGGAATATACAGATTCTTTCATAGTAACTGACTTTGAAAAAATCGAGAATATCGAAAAATGCCGTATAGTCGTATTCGGTCCTGAAGGTAATGGAGTAAAAATACTTTATAATCCATCTAACGAGAACAGAAATGACCCTTTATACATTATAGGCCATGATGGAGTAAATCATTACTATGCTATAAAAGAAGATAAGTTAAAGTTATGTTTTGAGATACCAAGAAAAAGAATGCATATATGAACGGTATCTTTTGCACTTATTGTTATACTTTCAACAGTAATAATATCGCGCATAAATTAGACTGTGAACATTATGGATGTAGACAGTGTCTATACGATAAGTGTCAAGGCTCATTTGATCATGATGGTATATTCCATGAATGTCGTGAATGTAATCGTGAATTTTATAATGCATTCTGTTTTAAAAAACATCTGGATAATAATACGTGCAAGAAAATTAAGATTTGCAAACTCTGCCTTGTGCAAATAAATGCTGATCGTTACGGTATTTTCCAACACGATTGCACAAAAGCTTATTGCAAAACATGCAGTACATTATATGAGCCTAAAGAAGACGAATATCATATATGCTACATGAAAAAGAAAATTAAAAAAGAAGAAAGATACTGATCCGGTGGTTTATACATGTTACTATGATATCGAGACATACCAGGAAGATAAAGGTTATGATGATAAAGGAAGAAGAATAATAGAATTGCGTCCTTATTTACTGGTAAGCCAGATGATATGCGAAATGTGTACAGATAAGGAAGGTGAGCAGGTATGCTCACATTGTGGTTCAAGAACAAGAACATTTAAATTAGAGACCGAAAAAACGCCTGTAAATCAATTTATAGACTTCCTGATGGAGTTTTCAGAGAAAAATCCTAAGTCAAAAGTAGTTGTTGCTGCACATAATGGCGGAAAATTTGATCATCAGTTCGTATATGCATCATTACTGACCCACCCAAGTTCAGATTCTATCAACAGAAACCCTTTAAAAAGAGGTAATAAAATAATTTCAATGGGATCGAATGGAAATATAGACTTCAGGGATACATTGCTTTTCACACCATGCGCATTGAAAAGCTTACCTAAATGCATGGGTGTTAGTGAAAAAGGCAATTCCAAGGGTTTCTTTCCCTATACATTTTTAAATGAAGATACATTGAATTATAAAGGACCTATTCCTGATAAGAAATTCTTCGAAGTAGATAAAATGTCAACAGATGAAAAGCTAGAATTTGAAGAGTACTATAATAAGTTTATAGGTAAAGAATACAATATTTTTGAAGAATGTGAAAAGTACTGTGTACAAGATGTTAATATACTAAGAAAATGTTTTGAGAAGTTTAGAGGTAAGTTCATCTAAGAATTTGATTAGATTTCGTCCTAGATAAGCACCACACACAATTGCATGCTTTATGCTTTACACTTTAATAAAAATGTGTTATGCTGAGGAAAAAATTAGCTATTCTAGGTCGAGAGAACCCTAAACCTTTCACATACGAAGCTATTCGCTGGCTCTTGTATCAAGAAAAATTGAATAATATAAACATAAGACACGCTCGCAACGGTGGAGAGAAAGGGTTTAAAATTAAGAACAAGTGGCTTTACCCTGACGGGTTTGGTTATGTAAAAAGAGTGAAAACTGCTTTCCTATACCATGGTTGTGCATGGCATGGACATAAAGACTGTAATAAAGGAAAAGGGATGCTGCATAACGTATCGGCTGTTGACCGCTACAATCTCACCATGAAACAAGAAGATAGGTATAAAGAAGCCGGGTTTAATGTAGTACGTGTGTGGGAATGTGAATGGAAGGTACAAAAGACCCAATTCATTCAAGATCCTGATCATTCAGATGAAAACATAAGCATTAACGACTATATTCAACGTCTTAGCAATGATGTTGTTAACAACAGACTCATAATAGACAATTCATTGTTTGGAGGTCGCACTGAACCATTCGTACATTACTACCCTCCAACTAAAGGACAGAAGATCATGTATTTAGACTATACATCGCTTTATCCTTATGTTCAGAAACGAATGAAGTACCCTTGTGGCCCCCCTGAAAAACTAATAGGTGATAAAGTACCAGACATTGAATCATTTAAGAATGGTATCAATGATAAATATTTCGGTACAGCTTACATTAAGATTCTTCCTCCTCAAGACTTATACATCCCTGTTCTCGCTAAACGTGTCAAAAATAAATTAATATTTCCACTCTGTGTAAAATGTGTTGAAGAAAATTGTGCGAAATGCAATCATGATAAGAATGAGCGTGCTATTGAAGGTGTATACACAACACCTGAAATTCAGTTAGCATTAGAGATGGGATACGAAATAATTAAAAATATTTGAAGTTTGGTCGTTTAAAGAGAAGGAAGTTTTTATTTGAAGGATATGTGAACCACTTCTTAAAAATAAAAACAGAGGCATCAGGACCACCAAATAATATTCACGAGGATGATCCTGATTTCGAGGAAAAACTTAAAGAGTTTGTTCGTCTTTTCAGAGAAAAGGAAGGTGTCGAACTTGATATTAACAATATCAAGAAAAACCCTGGGATGCGGTTCATTGCAAAATTATGTCTCAATTCTCTTTGGGAAAATTTGCACAAAATCGCTACAGAGAGAGATGTAGTATGTACTAGTGATAAACAAGTATGGGAACTAATCAATCAATGTGACAATGAAGTCACTAGCGTTATTCCAATAGGCTGTAAATATGTTGTAACAGTTGTCAAAAATGCACTAGCCGAACGCACGTCAACTGCTACAAATATTCCTATCGCATCGTTTACGACTGCATATGCACGTATAAAATTATACGAGCTACTTAACAAAGTCAAGCAAAGGGCATTGTACTGTGATATACTGATTCTTGTATTTTTGTCACTGGAGAAAACGATGAAGTTCCTGAAACAGGAAACTTTTTAGGTGAACTAACAGATGAAATAGCAGATTATGGTACTGAGGCATACGCCGATTCCTTTGTGTGTACAGGGCCAAAGTCTTATGCTGTTAGAATAAGAACCGCTGATGGAAATATAAAATATATTGTAAAGGCCAAAGGCCTTACAATCAATAAAGATACAAAAGATACTATTAATTTTGAAAAATTGTTAAAGTTGGTGTATGATCATAGTTCTGAAAATAGTACAGGCCATGATGAGTCATTGTATGATGATATCAAAAACCATGATGTTACAGTGAAAGCAATGAATGAAATACAATTGGATAATGTTGGTGAAGATGACGCACGAAACGATGACCTGCCTCATAAAAACGCAGCTCGAATAGACGAATCACAGAATCCTAATGCTAATTTACACGGGAGTAACAGAGGAGGGTTATGCTATAGTATTCCTACTACAACTTTTCAACCTGGAAAATACGGAGGTGTTAGTATTGTATCCGGGGCCAAGATGATGCAACATACAGCTGATAAGCGGTTTTCTATTAAAAATTCATGTCGCACTGCATCATATGGTTATAAGGGTACTTTAATCTCCATTTAATATATTATAAATATCCATCTATGTTTATTGTACAATGTTTAATGTTTTCTATGTACAAATATTCTGAATAATAAAATGTAAATAATAAAGTTAGTTTTATTAACCCTTACATAAAATCATTTTCATGTTTCGCGTTTGATATTTTCTGAAAGGGGGGCGGAGCCTAAAAATATTTAAGGTTTTACTATTGCGTAATGTTTTGTATGTGTGTGTGTGTGTGTGTGTGTGTGTGTGTGTGTGTGTGTGTGTGTGTGTGTGTGTGTGTGTGTGTGTGTGTGCGTGTGATGTACTTGAAAAAAGTGTAAATAGGTTACTTACTGTTGTTAAGCGTGGAACTTTGTTAATGATAGCAGTTTATTTGTGTGTAAGTTGTGTTAGGTTTGTCTTTGTGCATTATTTTCTCAGTCCATTACAATAGTTAGGTCAGGATACGTTAAATCTTTGTTAAATATTACTGTGTTACCATGTAAAATCAGCAATTGATATGTATAGAGACACATGCCTTTGAAAAAGTGGTGACATAGGTTTATGGGGGCGATTTTTTGCAATGTAATGCTAGTTGCTTTACTCCGGTGTTATAGTGTGGAACTTTGTTAATGTTAACAGTTTATTCGTGTTTAAGGTGTGATAGGTTTGTCGTTGTACATTATTTTCTTAGTTCATGTAACGATATGTTAGCTTTATTGATGTGGAAACCTTTTATTACGTTAGAGTATATTCGTTGATCAGTATGATATTTAACACAATGTTGTGATAATTTTTGCTAATTGCTGCTGTGTCAGTGTAACGATTAATATGTTAGAGACATGACTCAAAAAGTAGGAATAGGCTACGTTTTGCGTGCAATGTAGTTTCTTTACTGGTGTTAAGTGTGGGACTTTGTTATGTTATCAGTTTTATTGGGGCTTAAGGGCTTTAGTTTAGTCTTGTACATTATATTTTTTAGTTCAGGTGATCTATGTTTGCTTTATTAGTGTGAAAACTTTGTTACGTTTAGCATATATTCGTTGATCAGTGTATAAAGAACTTGATTTTATGTTATGCTTATCCAAAAGGATACTGGATAATGTGACTTGAATCAATAGATCAATAGATCCATATATAGGTCACAGAATGGTGGAAGGTGGGGTGGATGGTTTTGATTTTCTGATTTACTGATTTAGGGTATGTAAAACGTAAATTTTTTAGTTATAAACATGAAAAGTATAAAATTTTTAGTAAACAAAAGTTTTAAAAGAAATAAAAATAAAAAAAAAATAAAAAATAAAAAAATTTAAAATAAAAAATGAAAATTAAAAAATTAAACAAAGTTTAAATGCAAAATTTTTTTTTTTTTTTTTTTTTTTTTTTTTTATGTTTTATCACCACCGCTCACGGGCAATGCCCTATTCAAGGAGGGGGTGTAATAAAACTTATATAAAAAATTAAACACAAAGTATAAATCTAAAATAAAAACTTACAAAAATAAATTATAGAAATTAAAAAAATTAAAAAAATTAAAAAATTAAAAAATTAAACACAAAGTATAAATGCAAAATAAAACTTATAAAAAATAAAGTTAGAAAAATAAATTTAAATAAAAATAAAAAATAAAAATGAAAAAATAAAAATAAAAAAATAAAAGTTAGAAAAATTAAATTTTAAATTTAAAAAATAAAAAAATAAAAAATTAAAAATAATAAAATTAAACACAAAGTATAAATGTAAAATAAAAACTTATAAAAATAGTAAACAGTATATGCATGTTTCAACTTAGGAAAAAAAAATTTATATTAGTTAGCGTTTATAAAAAGAAAATGAGATTTGAAAATGGAAATGACAGTCTTCAACATTTAGAAAATAAAGGTTATCTTTGCAAGATGCAATGCAATTGACGATATGCACATGATAGAACAGAAGCAGTTATGTAAACAGTAATGATCTTGTATTATTAAATGAATGTTTACTAACTCAACACCGCACCGGCTCCAGCACCGGTGCCACTATCAATTCCTCTTATATTCTTCTATCTCCTTCATTCTTCATTCTTTTTTCTTCCTTTCCTCTTCTTCTTCTCTTCTTCCTTTCTTCTCTTCTTCCTCTGTTTTGCTTCCATGCATTTCTTCTTCTTCTATTTTCAGGAAGGGACCCCCTCCGGAGGGGTCCCCTGGTCCGAAACCGAATCCACTCCGACTCGTCTCCGAATCCCGAACCAACTACCGTCTCCCGTCTCAGACTCCTGCTCCTCTACCCAGCCTCCAAGTTTCAGTCTTCTGCGATTATTTAAACCCTTCTAGGAACCAAAAAGCCCCCTTTGAGGGGCTCCGCCCCCACTTTTGGGGGCTAAAATCCTTGAGTTCGTAATGGAGTGACACAAGTCCTACTGTGAAAACAAATACCGGTCTGACCGCCTTCAAAAAACCCTAACTTTGACGTATCAAACGTCAAAATCTGATGAAATGATGGAAACTTCCAAGTCAGCTGCCGACATGACTGGAATTTCCAAAACCCTTCGCTAGTGATTTTCAAGTCTTTCCCTTCGACGTGCAGGGCTGCCTATGGGAAAATCCCCAAAATCCTCCGGAGTTGGGGATCTTGACCTGAATTATGGACAAAACGTTAAAAAAGTAGCTAAAAAAGTGCCTAAAATGCTAAAAAAGGACAAATTTAACGGATTAGGTTGCCCTTTTAGGAACCAAAAAACCCCCTCTGGGGGCTCTGCCCTATTTTGGGAGGCTAAACCTCCGGCCAAAGGAATACCGTAGGGTAAACCCTAAAGATGGTAGGAGTCGGGGTCTCTCGGCAGTTTTGCGGTCAGTTTACTACTGTATACTACTATATATATATATATATATATATAATATATACTATATATATTATATATATATATATATATATATATATATATATATATATATATATATATATATATATATATATATATATATATATAATAACAAATATAATTATGTATTACTATCATTTTAACTATTAAATATATATTATATGTCGAAAAACGAATTACCATTTCATAAATCGTCATTCGGCCCATGCGGTAAAAGGAAAGTTTTTTTTTTTTTGTCTTTGTTTTTCCTATGAGTGGGAAGGAAATGGATAAGACTGGTTTCGAATCCGCGGCGGAGAACACTTTCCTTACTTCCCTTAATGTCTTTATTTGTTCTTGCATATATATATATATATAATATATATATATATATATATATATATATATAATATATATATAATATAATATATATATAGTTATATATATATATATATATTATTTATATTATATATATATATATATATTTATATATATATAATGAATAAGATGTATCCTAATTTTAAAGCAATAAAGCTAAAAATAAAAGAGCGAAGTCCATTTTGTTAAACTTCAAAGAGCGGAAGAGAAGATAAGAGATAAGAATTTATCTTTCCTTTCTTAATTTTGAAATAAGAATCTCTGATCACGTGAGCTATCGGAATGCGAAGAATAATAATTTGCTAATATTTATTAATTCTTGTTTTTTTCTTCTTCTTTTTTTTTTTAATGTGTTATTGAATGTATTTTTTCTTTTACTCCTTTCCCCCCCCCCCCATTTGATCGTGAAGTTTTCTTTATTTTTTCGTTCATTTTTTTTTCTTCATTTTATTTCGCTTTTAAGTGTTCGTATTATGAGAATTTTAAAGTCTCTTTCATATGTTTTTTTAACACATTTAAGGCAATTGGCAAGATAGCAAACAGATGCAATCTTTCCTATAAGCTTTCATTCCCTGTTTTAACATAATAACTAATATATATATATATATATATATAATATATATATATATATATATATATATATATATATATAGTATATATATATATTATATATATAATATATATAAATATATATATATATATATATATTATATATTATATTATCCACTTCTTTCTCTCCTGTGTAAGTTTCTC
>JABUQX010084416.1:0-22500 GCA_015478945.1 Trachelipus rathkii
CAAATATAAGTCAGAGTCTAGCTTATAGGCCTATAGTAATATTTACAAGCATACACTTATAGTATATAATTCTATATTATATCATATTTATGTAGCATTATACTTTATTATATATATAAGGTAGCGTTACCGTATTTAAAAGGAGTGATGTAGTTATGGTTATATAGTCATACGTAAGTTTGAGTAAGTTATTCCTAACTTAGTATATAATCATATTAATATATCATTAGCCTAATACACGTTTTTAGCCATACTCACTATTTAATTAAGTAATGATATATAATATGATTAATATAAAATTATTTATAAAGTATATTATAAATTACATAAATAATATTTAACTTAGCGTTCCGAGCGAAATATAGATTATGATAATAGTAATAATAGATTCATAAGTATGTGTTTGATTAGGAAAGGTATAATATATAATCTATAATAACTTTAAGTAAATTATTATATATATTATAAAGTATATAGCCTAATTATTATTTAGGTATACTTTTGAATTACATAAACTCATTCTAGAATCATTGTATATACATATATAAATATTAATAAGTATCTACTAGGGGTTAAACTCAGAAAGGTGTCACTATATAGTCACTCATTATTTATAATGAGAAACTCTAGTATAATATTATTTTAAATATATATTACTAAACAATAATTATAGTTAGCGACTTAGAACCTCTTTATTTTGTATTAAAGTTTATACATTTTTATAATAATAGAGGAAAAACAAAGTTATCTAAACTGTACTATAGTTTCTTTTAAATAACTCACAGTAATATATAAATCATTATCTATATAGCATTATCTGTTTAAAGTTCTGTGGGAGTATTCTATAAGATATATATATATATATTATAGTGACTACTACCACTGAATTTCAAAATTAAGAAGAATGATTATATATGTGAGGTTTTTACACAATAGTAACATATTTTTATATTATATATTATTATATTTAATATTATTATTTTAGTAATTTTATAATATATATACAAAAATTTATTAAATATATTATATTAATATTTTAGTTCATAAACGTGTATATATATTATTTTAGAATATTAATATATCAGAAAATTTTAATATACCGTCAATAAAAGAGATATTTAGGATAATAATATGATTTAAATTAAATAATAGACAGTAGTAATTTTGTAATAAAGGAAGAAATTTAAGACTTAAATAATTCTCGTATAGAAGTATATTGGGTTTTTTGCATATTGAGATGTGATATTATTCAGATGTGAGACCTAGGTGGTTTATCATTCTTTCTCTTTGGTTAATTAAGTAGGTGATGATGTTAATCAATACTACTACTTTCTTTATTTTAAGCCCATTTGCAAACGCTATAAAAATGTTGCAATTTAAAATGAGATATACATTAATTAACTATAACCAGTATTATGAATTTTTAATAAATAATCCCACGATCCTCAAGATGCTATTCTTTCACTTGTGAGTGATCGCTTGTCATTAAATGCATATTTCGTGTATATGATTGTAAATAAGATAGTTCACCATAAAACAGATTCTTAGACCAGTATTATGGCACAAGGAGGCTGATCAATATATTGGTTATGCCTCCATATAAATTTTCTTGTTGGAAATGGCGTCATAGGCACCTTATCGCGAAGGGACTATATTTGGATAATGTTGGGTAATCGCCTTCTCCATGTGTATTAAGTTCTGATTATATTTCGGGATGTGTGAAATTTAGGGGGTTTTACAACTTAAGGGGAGTATTAAACCTCAGAAAATTATGATGATTTTATAAATATTTGAAGCAAAACGAATATGAGTAAGAATAGGATAGATTAGATGAAAGTCAAGATGATGATAAGATAAGAGAAGAGGTAAAGAAGTAAGTTAGTAAGTAGAGAGAGAGAAAGAGATGACGATTGGAGGAAGAGAGTAAGGTAATTTGTGAGAATAACCGGAAGTAACAGAGAAGATAGCAGAGTAAGCTGGATGAGATGAAATAGCAGGCACGAGCATTAGAGTTAGACGAGAAGAAGAAGTAAGGGACCGATAGGAACTGATCGGGCTCTACTATAATCATGTAATTGATATTTTTTATATACATAAAATATACAAATAATATATATATATAGTCTAAATATGATAATATTTTATTAACGAACTACCAACTATTACAATACTATTCACATTAGGCTAAAAACTTATCACTAACCCATATAAACTAACCAATAATACATTTAGGCAACTTGGGGGATTTGTTTCATTAGTTCTTATATTAATGACTGAAGGTAACTCAAGATTTCAGGAAACGTAAATGGTACTATAAGTAAGTATCATAATTTTATAGTTTGAAATTAGTATAACTAACTATCTTAGATAATAGATAGCCATAGTGGATGAGTAAAAAAAGATACGGAAAATAGATAGTAAGTTAGGTTAAATAGCTATTATTATTATGTAGGTAAGACTATCAAACAACCTTCTTAACTAACTATTCTCAACATAATATATCCCGCTCAGCGATGTACAATATTAAAAATTTTAGATTTCTGAATAGTGTATTAAATAAATTAATAGCGATCATTATCGTCAAACTCTAATTCTAGTGCTTTTTTTGTACATTTACATACCTGTATTACTATTATAATTTGTTATAACGTAAATTAAAAACAAGTATACATTTTTAATTTCCTACTTCGACCAAAGTAACCTTTGCTTCGTCTTATAGTATCTTTACCCTTAAGATATAACTCGTATTAGGTCAGTGAAGGAATAACTAATCTGAATATACAATATTAAATCGGCATTTAATAAAATTTTAAAATTGTATTTAAGGATAAGACTAAAATAAATATTTCGCATAACATAATCCAGTTATTTGTGATATTATTCATCCCGTATTACGATAACGAGCTCACTTAGAACATGGATTATAGTACCAAAAGCTCAAGCCGTATCACTTACGAGAGTCAGTTCAATTATGCTGGGGGAAATGAGAAGGAAGAGAAATAGTGATTTATTTGCCACTCTTCTAGAGTACCTACGTAGTGAGCCCCTATAGATAAAATAACCTTCACAGTGTTTAGAATCAATATAGGTGAATGAGATTAAAAGGCGCTTATAAAGTTTCACCCTTTCAAATACTGACAGTATACATATCTATTACAAGATATTTAAAATAATCATCTTAAATAAGTGCTAGCAGAGCTATTATATATATATTATATAATTCTACACATTATTGGTTATGACCTTTATAGTCGGTTCAACACACTGGTGCTCATTGTGTTTCCATTTTACTGTTCCACACTTATCCTTATACGCGTACAAACACCTAACTTATTTCACTTTGAGTCATTAGCTGCAGACATAGACGTCGTAACACGAATACAATAATTTTTACAAGTATAGTAGTTAGTCATAAGATAATTGCAATTCCTCCTATTATGCAGATACATTTTGTGAGTATAGTACATTGTAATAGAATATAATAGATGTCATTAAATATTAGATTATATATTATAGATATAATACAAAAGAATATAATAATTTATGTATAATATTGCAAAATCGTTTGTGGAGAAAGATTTTGTAGTATTATAATAGTTATCGCTATAAATAAACTTATTTTAAGCACATAATATTTAATAATTAATATATATTTATTTACCTATTAATATATATATATATATTTCAATATATATATACAATTAAACTGAGTAAGCTTATATTATTTATATATATTTTTTATTAATATTTTATCTCTCACTAAAATACCTCTTTAAGTTTTGATATTATATCAATATTTATATAACTATTATTAATATAATAAATAATACTTGAGTAATTAATTAACCGTCCCTCTGAGTGAGTGTGAAGGCCTAAGGAATACCTAATAGATAGCATTACTCTAATAATATACTCATATACACATACATAGTGAAGTTTTGGTGGTAGTCAAGAGGTTTTTTATTTGGAAGGTACGCATCAGAATTTTCAATATTTGTAAAAGCTAGACAAAATTTTACCACCTTTGTTAGTTTTAAAATAACATACACTATTCATAAGTTTAAATTACGTTATAATGTTTATATCATTAATATGTGATGACACTGAGGTTATCCACAGGATAAATAGAGTGATAGTCGTGCTGGGAAATAAAATTAGGTTATTTAATTAAACTAAGTGGTTATTCTTGATTACTGTATATATTTAATTAAGTATTATTTTCCAGATTTGTACTAGTAATGGCATATAATTATTTCTAATTATGTGTTATTCGTAAATATCTATAAGAACGGTCAAATATAATCATAGGGCAGGTGTGATCTGTATGAGATAATAGAGTGGGACTAATATTTAATACTTTAAGAGTAAGAGAACATAAGGTAACATTGATTCTGATTAAGATAACGGAGCGATGATTTTGTTTGGAGATTAGCTAAGCAAAGAGTGAGAATTAAGTACAGATGGCTGGCCTGTCATTGGCCCATTTTACGAAGTAGTCTTTAACAATGTAGTGAGAGTGAGACTCAAACTCGTGAGTTAGCGCTTAGTCAGTGAATTGAAATAGCCAGTAGTGGCTTTTGATTGATTATATAGCTCCGTCCTATTCTTGATGACTTTGATCTCGCTTACATTATTGAAAATAAACAAGTTAATGACGTAGCAACGGGCCGATACATTTACGACTTAGGTTTTTTATATTAGTTTAATATTATTAAGATGAGTAGTGGTAATGAAGTAGATTTAAATAAGGAAGATATATTAATATTATAGGTAAGTATATTATTAATTATTTATTTGACATTGATTGTTTCTAAGAACCTTATCAACCTTTTTTTTCTAAAGAGGAATGAAAGTTATAATTTGTTAATTGATAATGAGAGGTAAACTCAATATATTATATAACTCTACAGTTTATAATGTTGTAATTAGGATATACTTAACAATTTATACAGGTTTAAGAATATGTATGAACATTTGTACAACTGTAAGAGTAGTTCATGTAAATAAATCATATATGACTGAAAATATACACTAACTTCATTAGTAATAGACTGTTATTAAGAAAGAGTGATATTAAAATGTATGAATCCTTCTCAATTTAAGGTCAAGAAGATAATGATGAACCAATAAATATTTTAGTGAGGATAAAGACTTAAGACGTAAAAGGTTATATATGATTGTAATGTAATTTGTAAAGATTGATTTATTAGATTGTTGATCGATAAGATTAAATTGGTGTTTGAAATTTACGGAAAATATGAAACTGTGTGCTCTCGCGCTAGAGTTTGCTACTTTTTTCTATGAGCATATCCCCAGAGGATTAAAGGATATATAATAGATGCAAGAAGATGTGATTTAATTAGATTTTATAAGTAAGGGATAAGATCCCTTATCACGTGATATATATTAAAAGTTGATACAACAGCACACTAGCTGAGATCTCATACTATTAGCTGGACGATTATTTTAATGTTCTAATGGAGTCGGAATCAACTTAAAGACACTGCGAATGTACTCTCAATAAAGGGTGTTTGTTAAGTTTTTAATACACAAAGAAATATCTATGACAAGGAAAGTGGGAAAAGATATTACTGACAACATGTTTACATATTTGGACAACTTAACAAATATATAAGATTAATTTACGACAAATTACTCAATTCTGATGTGGTATAGGTTTAGAATATTGAATTTGTGTATTATATTGGTCTTGGCTTCAGTTTTTACATACTTCATTACCCAATTCAATGGTTCTAATCAATCAATACATTTTTTTGGCGATTTGAGTTCCAAAAACGCTGTATTAGTTAATGGTAATTGGTCACGAGTTTAGCATCTAGTAGCCATTTAAACGTGTCTCTTCTATAGTGTTAATGTCTTCTATAAAGAATAATAGCTATTATAATAATTTTCAACTATATAAGTGTGAATATTATTATGATAATTGTTGTTATTTTTTGTGACTAATTATATCACACACCTGGAGGCTTTTATTATATATAGGGATTGTCTTAATATGTGCGGCCTAACACATACTTGCTTCAGTTTAAAATCCATTGATCTAATTCTTATGTTTAGATAGTTCCTGCATTAACTATTTTCTATTGCGTGATGTATAATATGTGGTAAAAATAGTAGTTGCAAGAAGCATAGAAAATCTTCTCGGACAGACAACTGTTATTTTTATTTACACAATCTCACACCACAACTCAGGATTTTTATGTATATACCTTATAAGTGTGCGCGAAATTTTGTGAGTGCGATAAATTTTACATGTTATATACATCTCTGTATTTATAACAAATATTTTTATTTTTTTTTGTTTAACATTTTTTTATTATATATATTTTTATTTTTTATAATCATTTTTATAAAAAATAATTATTCATAATAACTAATAATTATATAGATAATAATTTAATAGCAATTACTTAATAGCTATTTATATTCAATTATCTGTCGGATTGGTAATTAGTGTATTAATTATAATATTATTTACTATAAGTTTATTTATCTATACTTACTCTAAATATTTATTATTTTTTTCATGTTTATAATAAATAACGTATCATATGATAATGTCGCTAATTATATAATATATAGTTTCAAAATTTTTATATATATATTTCGGATCACATAAGATTTAATGGGTGGGGAGGCAATGATGCCACTCACCACCTTATATATATATATATAATATTATATATATCCTATTATCCGTCAGCTTTATCGACCCATATTAGTATTGTAATTAAATATAATATAATATTATAATTATATTATTCTTTATATTTAATACTATATTATATTAATATTAATATATATATAATTAATTATATATATTAATTAATTATAATATATTATATATAATATATATGAATTTATATTACTTTTATCTACAATAATTATTTTAACTAGTTTATATGTTAAAAGAAATGATTTAGTAAATAAATCTGTAAATGACATTTAACGAAAAAATAGTTTTGAACTATTTTATCTTCTATTATTATTACTATACTTTTTATACAATTTTAATATAACTTTTTTATTCAACGCATTGCGCCTATTAACCTGTGGAAGCTAACTTTATAGAGATAAATTGTACAAACATATTTAAATGGAAGTAGGTCTTAGGGGAGTTGGAAAGCTGGTGAGGGAGTTGGACTCAACTCACTATTTTAATTATTAATAAATTAAATTACTTTGGGTATAGGTTAAGGTAAGTGTTATGTTTAGGTTTTATCGATTATGGTTAAATAGATTATTTTATAAATAACTTGTTTTTTTTTATTTTTTTTTTAAAGTATATTTTTTTATAAAATGGATATAGAAACAAACAAATTTTTATTAGCAAATATATTAATTAATATAATATAAAATAATTTAGTTACTATTATTTTTCAAAATAAAAATGTGTTTGAGATTCATATTTATGCAGTCGATATGGATAAAACTCACTCATTTCAAGAAATATATTATGCGTGGCACAAAAACAATTGAATTAATATATATACAGAGCTTACAAATTATTAGTGTTAAAGTCATTTTTACTTAATATATAAATATACTCCATAGGGCTTCAAAATATTGGGCTATTCTGTACTGAATAACTAATATACTGTAGTAAGTTATCCCAGCGGTGAGATAAATTACTTATAAGTCGCTACACCGATAAATAACTGACATATCAGACCTTTGAAATTTATATATAAAAAAGCTATAATATAGGTACAGGACTTAGAAATTTCATTTTGGATTATTCCAATGCTTCCTCAATCGGCTCCGAATAGTACATATTGTCGTTAACGAAGAACCACGAGAGGGTGAAAAGACGCTTGGATTAAATCTAGTTATTACCAAAAAATTGCAATGGCTGATGGAGCAGTTTTACCGTTATTTGGACAGCATATCGAAGCCAAGTACTTGGCTTTTTTAAAACATAAATTTAAGCTTTAAGAGTTTACTTTCACGAACGCGCGTTCAAGTATCATCATCGGTGGTTTGGATTGGTAATCTTTTTTTTTTTTTATACAGTTAATACAGTCTCTTATATTAATTATATATAAGTTACACAAACAAGCTATATGTTAACATAATTTACTTAAAGTGTTTTATTTTTATTTTCGCCAAGATTTATTAAAGTGAGGGGGTAGGTCAACAAGTATTTCTACTCATATGTTGAATGGTAATGCCTCTACCTCACATTATTAAATATATATGTATATCCATTGATTATAATTAATATTATTATAATATATTAATAATTTTTTCTGTATATTAATATTAATATTTAGATTCTTTTTTTTTTAATTATATATTATTTTTTATTTTTATTTTTTTTTTTTAGTGGAGGGGAGATAAGTATATATTAATATATAATATATCTATGGTCCTAACCTCGTAAATCACAGACTTTTAGAGGTGGGAGTGGGATCTTATTTTATATGGGTTTTACTTTTGTATGTATAACTCTTATAATAGGATATTTCCGCGTAATCAGAGTATATACTGTACACAATTAATCACGGTATGATTGGATTCTATTTCAGTTGTGAACCCTCTACAAATATTGGGCCTCTTTTAAAAAGTCCGAGCCACCCTAACCTGTCATAGTATATTTTATTTGAGTGTATATTATCATATATAGAGTTTTGCCGTGTAAAACTCATGAGTAAAACTCAAATATAAATTAAAAGACAGGTAGAGATTATTATTGGTTAGTTTTTGTTTTTATTTAACGAATAAAATTAAGTACATGATAATATGTAGAAGCAGGATAGACAGATATTTATTGAAATTTTCATTGAGATAATCACACAAAAATATCATTCACCGTAGTAAGCACTCATGTGATCAATATATCCGAAACTCAAAAGACATTATTCTCTGTAGTTTATTTCATGAGGTTTTTATAGAATAAGTAATTAAATCAAATAAATTTATTTAGAAGAATAAATTAAATAATTTAAATTTATTATACTTAGTTCTTATATATATCCGATCAGCAATAATGAAATTTTCAAGAACTCAAAAATTATTTGATGAGTAATTAAATGAAGATAATAATGGATACCATATATTGTGCAATTTTCGGATCATTTATTTTAACTATTATCATGTACATCAGATACAGTACATTAACCTTATTGTAGATCACTTCACAAAACAAATATATAACAGAAAAATATAAATAGATAAATTTTAATTAATCTTTATATATAGTAATATATTATCATAATTAAAAATATTTATTAAATATCCTATGAATAAATGAAATAGTAGATCGTCGATAATTTCGTCAACCAAATCTATAAGATAAAATGAAATGTTTACCTGAAAATATGGCGCGGCTATCTGTGTAACCGAAATACATGGTTGGAAGGAGCACTTTCAAACGTTAATATTAATAAATTATTAATAATTAATTACATTCTGAATATACTATAGTAGTATATATTTTATAATTGAACTTTTAAAAAAAATAATTCTTTGAAAAATGTAATTGATTAATATTTATGACATTATAATGTATTTAAATTTTTCTGATCTTTAAATTTATTATATTAATATATACTCTAAATTATATCAGTGATCTTTTGGTAATATTTTTACGGATTAGATTAGATTACACTTTATTATTTTATGTCACTCTTGTAAATCTTAAACTGACTATAATTTATAGACTTCTTCAATGATAATATTTCATAATACAATATGTTTATTTATTTTTTGTGAAAATTTATTCACAGCTTTTTTCCTTTACATTAATATTTTTACATTTCAGGTATTAGAAAAAATACATTATTTATATAATCATAATATAATAAATAAATTAAATTAGTATATATTTTTAAATTCTCCCTCAGATAACTTTATATATATATATCTCAAATAATGTTAATAATAATATTTTATCATTTTATTACGTAATTCAGAATGCTGTAAAGCAGAAAATACTATTTAATCAGTAAATTTTTCATTTTTTCAAAAACATAAAATAATTGTTTTTAGATGTTTCGATTATTTTGCTTTATTTCAGTGAGAATTTAATATATTTTTTCAGATAATCTTATTTGCGCACCACAAACATTAACGCGGGATTTTTTAACAACTCGGTATCGTTAAATAACTCTTAAAAATTAATTTTCATTATGCTTTTTAATTAGTTATAAACTACTATACTTTACAGTAGTATTATAGAACCCATTTCACTTATATTAAAGACATTCTCGCAACGTTTATCTTTAATTTTAGGATATAACGTTAAATTTATTTTCTAAATATTATTATTCGATAATAAAAGCAAACTCCATCACGTATATTATTTTAACCTGGACTCGGCTCAATTTTTTTATTCTATTTTATAATATGAGTTATAGAGTGAGTTCGATTAGTTACGACGCGAAGAGCTAGGCTAATGTTCAGTATAAATATAGTTGTTGGTAGGATACGTCTTTTAAATATATGTGCAATCGCACAAGATCTATATCATTAGGTAAATTAATTAAGAATACGCAAGTAGACGTAGAGGATAGTATAAACCATCTTCTACGGAAGGCAGCGAGCCACCAAGGAAATACATATAAGTAGATAAGAACTCACCCTAGCCACACTTATCACTATAAGACAGAGACTACCCCCTCATAATTGGTAGAAATCCTCATTACGAATTATAATATTTAGTTTTGAAAAAGTACTTTAAGATCAATGAGATTATCCTCTTGTGGATTTCGTTAGCAACTACCGACCCTTTAGGAGCAATTTGCATTCTACTGAGATACGCGGCCATGTAACTAAAAACTTATAACAGCTACAGGAAAATACCATTCATTTTGTGTTTTCAGAAAAGCAATTTCATCGATGAACTTAAAAAAATTATTTTATTCCATATTTATTATTAACCTTGAGCAACGGGAGGGTCAGTTGGGTTCGATTTAAAATATCTCCGGTATACTATTGATAGAATAGGAGCTGGTTAGCGTAAACGATTCTCATTCTTTTATTCTTCCTGTGACCTTCATTTCGGCAGTAGCTTTACGAGAGCAGCAAGGAGTTAGGTTCAAATATTGTTGGTGTTTTATTATGTCTGCACCTCTCTGGAGATAATTATATTGGTTTATTTAAATTAAGATGTCTTTTCTAATTTCGATTAGTTTCCTTTTGTTTTAAGGATTGTTGACAATTTGGGAATTCGGACGCCGCGGCTGTGAAGTGGGGAGAGGAGGGTAGGCTGGGGGGCCCTTTTGACACCCAGGCTGGGGAGACCAAAGCTACACCATGCCCACCCATACCGTCGTCACCAACACAAGCGGGTAGTGGCAAACCGCAGGGAAGAGACACATACTCTTCCCGACTCTATGTCCAATGAATTTTCTCGTTTGCTTTTGTGGTTCTCGCTTTTGAGACCTACACAATTTTGGGCAACCTATTATTATAGCAAGAAGTTTCCATCCTTCTTAGTCGTACAAAAAAATCCGATCCATGATTTGTCACGAACCTTTTATATAGACAGTGGATTAGAAGCACTTGCTTCTCTTAGTCTCTTTTCTCTTGTCCTGCAAAATATTCAATGATCTTTATCATATTTATATAAGCGAGAGGGTTTTCTCCGACATATTGTTATAAAAACAATATATGTAAAATTTTGTCAAAGAGCCGTTATTTTTCTCATTTTAATTTTAATTACGTTTAATTTTTACATTTCTATTAACTCATACCATTTGCATTTTAGACTAAATAATGTATCTCTTCTGATCTAATAAATTTTTAGGTATTAATATTTATCTTTTTTTCTATATAATTTGTATAATTCTATTTATTTATCTATATTACTCTTATTATTGTAGAAATTTTGAGCAGTTTTCTATTTTGATTTTTTTTCTCTTTTCCAATTTATCATTTTTTATTCATTATATAGCCCTAATCATAATAATTTAACACGCATTGCGTAATTATGATGACTCCTGTACAACTCCTGCTTCTGTTCACGGTAAAGGTCGTCATAACATACTTTTTGGATTGTTTTGCCAGGATTATTTCGAGGAGGAAAGGCACCTCGACCTAGTAACCCAAGACTAACAACTCACTTTTTAGGTGAATTTTATTTCAACCATACCTAACATAAAATTTAACTCATGGCGTAAATTATGATACATAATGCTGCAGTTATATTCACACATCTTCTGAGGGTGGTCTCTTAAACACTCTTGATGGTTCCAAATTACATCGTTTTTTTCTGCAAATAATGACGCGCAGTCAGTGCGAACAAATCTGGCCATTAAAATTAATCCATAATCCAGATCCTTTCGACTTCGCGAACTATCCCATAAATGCACACGAAATAGATATCTATATTTCTCTCATACACTCATTCCTGAACATCATGGGGCAGTTTTAAATACCCCATACTGTGATTTTCATGTATAAGTGTAACAAGTGAGTTTTTCTTTATGGTATGATCCAACGAGCAATCTGCACTATTACCACTGGAACATACCTTACTTACAACGCCCGCCTCTTTCTCTGTCCATCTCTCATGCTCCCACATCGCAAGGTCCACTTCTATAATGAACTCCTCTCTTGGGTTAAGTGTTCCCCTTCTCTTCTCACGTCTCCCTCATCATACATATCGTATACATATACTCATGTTCGACCACATGAGAGTTATTATATAGACTGCTAACTAATATTTTATAATGGAAGGTAACCACTCCCGCATATTACCTTCCTACTAAATATAATCACTTCAATTTAACTTTAATTACCCTACATCTATTGAAGATAACTTAATTATATATTTCATATTATACTCCTGCACTAGTCCCTCTTAGCAGGTATATACTTCAGCTTCCAACACTTTATACCTATTTTTCCATGGGGACTACTATTTATACAATATATCAGAGAGTGATATTATGAGGTACAAAAAGTTCTACCTAAGCATAAAGTTTTAGATACAAATAACCTCAAAATCAAATATAGAGTTGATTTAAAAGATAACTGATTATTATTAATTCTCTATGGTTATGGTAAAATTAAAAAGATTTCTAAGTTTTTTTATTTAATTTAGAAAGGTTATATGTATGGAAGCCTAAGAAGAGATATATGACATGATACATTGCCACGGTGTTTCGAAACGAAGGGAGAATGCTATTAGTGGAAAAAATCCTCAAAAATAAGAACAGGAAAAGTAGAGGAGGTAGGGCTGACGAGCACAGCTCGGGCAGTCGGCTATAATAGCGTATTTTTACAGACGCTTTTTTATGAGTTAATATCAAGGTTTATAGACCCACTCACAAAATGAACACCAGGCTCATGGTTGTGTTTATTTTGAAATGTCGAGCAATTTATAATCGCTTTCATTGTCTCTGCTTTTCACATGTTATTTAGAGATGGTAAAAATTTCAACATTATGTCGCAACATTCGCCTCCCCAGCTCTCATTTGTATCCTATAAATTTCGAAAGAATAATAGATTCAATTGCTGGAGTCGGATGGAAAAATAAAGCATCAATAGACTAATTGACAATTTATATGCAGATTTCTTGTATAAACATTCTTAAAAGAACACACTGTACGACACACACAACATATAACAAGGTTTCATAATATTATTTCTTTTAATTTGACCTACGAATATTAAAATTTTCATTTAATGCTATGTAAATTTTTAAAATTAGTTTAAATTTAGTACTTCTGATATAATTGAGTGTTTTATACAATACTTAATCATAAATAATAATCTAGTATCCGAATATATGAAATCTAATTATTTAAATATTATATATATATTATTAGATAGTGAGTTAGAACTTACAAACTGGCCTTCCCTACTCGATGTCCTATTCCAAATACGGCATACAAGATAAAATGAGCCATGCGCCTTGATATTAAATTTAGGCTCGACCTTATAAAAGAGGTAAAATATTTATTTACCTAACACCTTTGAGAAAATTAAATTCCTATAGTAATAAACATTTAAATAATATTAATATAATAATATGAAATGAATACCTAATATACTCAATAATTATAATTTATTATTATATATAACCATTTTTTAATATATATTATCTAAATAAAATATATGGGCAAATTGGCTTAAAAATTTATTTTATGTATATCGTTTTCCCATATAAACTTAACATGTTATATTAATATATATATTTATATTAATTATCTCTATGTTACACATGTCCAATTATTCAGAACTTTCTATTTCTGGTGTTATTATTGATGTTTTAATATAGATCTGATAATATACAATCTGTATCAGGGTTTGTGGACCTCATATTGCGCTTAATAAACTATTAAGAATCTAACTTATAACTCATATACAATCATATTGTAAAAGCAGCATTTGTTCAAATAAATTACGGTCTTGTACAGTAAAGACTCCTAGTAATACATAATGAAGTGGATTCTCAAATACTCAAAAGTGTTTGCTCTTTATAACAAATGAGAATCAACACACTAGAACTTTTGTCGATACCTACTCCTAAGATTGATTTTGGTTGCCCAACAAGTAAACCTAACCTACACTTTCTAAGATTAAAAGATTTTGTGTTTATATTATTTATGTGTTATGCTACAGTCGTAATTCCTTTATTTAATTAATTATTATTTATTAGTCATAAATGAAAATTATATTAATAATAATAGAAAATAATTATTTATTTGTAGAAATTAGAAATAAACTTTTATATTTAGGAGTGTCATTTATAGATAAATTATAGAACATCTATATAAATTACTATATTAAATTTATTATTATTAACATTATAAAAATTAAATAATTAAATTATATATAATTAAATATATAATTTAATTAAATTAAATGATATAGGTACCCTAAACATTGAAAACAATTAACCGTAAATTTAAAGTATATAAAAATGTCAAAATAATTAAGTAATATATAAATTAAATTTAATATGGGGGAGTATAAATAACTTATATAATTTTATTTTTAGAACTATATTATTGAAACTAAACTCATATAATTATAAAATATAATTATAATTATGTCATCAGTTATGGATAATTGTATAACAAATTGAATTTTGCGAATTATTTTTCAAGGGAGGTGCTTATGATCAACGTGTTGTAGCGAGTCAATGAATATGAATATATAATTATAGGGTGGTGATTAATTGTTTTCATAGATATTATATATTTGACAAATATATAGAGGAAGGGATTGAGTTGTTGAGACATTGTAATAATCATCAATACTTAGTAGATAGATCATTCAAAGGTAATGGTACGTCGAAGAGACCTATTTTAAATAGATATATATTAAAGAATACAGACATAATTTTAATTTAAATTTAGTTATCAAAATTTAATTAATTCTTTACTTTCAACGAGTACATAAGAGAGAGAACAAATAGATATTCACACAGTGGAAACCATTGTGTAAAAAAAGTTCGTTTATTTTCCATATATGAGTTCATCAAATTAAAGGGTAACCAAGCAAGAGTGCAGGTTTTTATTCAAATTGACCATCTTGACACAGAACAAATAACTGTGGAGAATAAGTATATAAAGTTGTATAATTATTTATTATAGGGCACTAATGACGCGACATTTTTTTTGTGATAATGTTTACATTGTATAGAATGATCAGGTTCACACCTATACATTTAAATAAAGTCGAAAAGCCACGTCGGTTTCATGATTATAACCTATTGGACTTAACTACATAAAATCGCAGATCCACTACTCAATATAGGAACTTTAATAGGTTATTCACCATTAGACTCACAATACGAAACAGCTTAACATTACAGTGACATATCCAATTAGGCTAAATATTCAGTAATCTAATTATTTTATCCTATATAATATTGATAAATTAAATTTGAAGGCCTGAAGAATGTCTAATGATACCACATAGCGAAGAATCAATATATTGATATATAATGATTAATAATATTATGTAAATAGTAATAAAATAAGAGTGGATAAAATAAATGTGTGTATATTATATAGTATATTCAAATAATATTTATATTGAAGATTAAACCATATAATATATCAATCAAATAGGACAAGGGGTTATAAAAATTTTACCGCAATATTCTAGCAATTCATTTGGATTTAATAATAAATATAAAGTTATTCTAGTAATATGATTACTGTGATACTATAAACTATATATAAGAAAGTTTAGATTTGGGAGTTTATTTACTATATTCCTCATACTATACTACCTTGAAATAATAATGCATGGCATAATTTCTTATTTTATTAGTGAAATCAAACTGTTCGGTTTAATATTGTTTAATAATGTCATATCACAGGCTTTAATCAAGGACGTATAGCTACGAGATAATTTATTATTGTTGGCATCTTAGTTCTTCGTTTTTGCTTCGTGCTTATCTCTCTTCTTTTCATTTTCTTCTTACATCTCATATACTCTTCCATCGAATGCACATATTCCAGCCAAATCTTCAGCAGATTCTCAGACTCTACTTCATATCTTCAATATAAATATATATAAACTCTATTTTATAATATAACATATGCTCATAGGAATATTCAGTAAGCGGTATAGGTTAATAAAATATATTATTTATATTAGTGAGGGCTCGATGCTACATGGACCGAAATAAAGTGTAGGTGGACAGTAAAGTGAGAGGTGGTAATAAGCTCAATCGTTATAGTATTATTTCTCCATATAATAATAAACTATACCTACCGTAGAGAGGAAATTAGGATGTGAGTTGGCGAGTGAACTGAGAACCGTATACTATATCATATTATTTCACCGTGCCATGACAACCCAAATAAACATATATACATAATAAAATGTGAAAGCAAGGAGTGGTATAGGTGAGAGTTTATTATTTCCGGACCTCCCCGGAGGGAGGGGATTAGTCCTACTTAAACACTACTCATAATAAGTATATAATCACCTCGCCTGAGAACTCCCACACCATGATAGAGGTATAACCAAGCCCTAAGTAAGTATAGGAAAACCATCTCAAATAGACATTTCATCAGAAACTTAAAACATTTTAGTCTCATCTATACTACACTTATTTAAGTGTTTAATTTGTGTTTCAGATTGTACTTTTGCCTTTATCCGTTTGCAATCTAAATAACAACACTCCAGCTAACATAATTAAAGGATTAGATGATAGCCACTAAAGAGGTGCAACAACTATGCAATACTTCGAAGTGGGTTCTTTAAGACTCTTCATAATATGCTTCTCGACCATCCTGATCATCTACATAATCAATGAAGATATAAAAATAAATATCAAATTAAAGTACTATTACAATTCCTTTCAAGCACAACCAATTTAAAATCTCACTACATTAAATATCATCGACTTTTTAGATTTCTAAATATGTTTACTTAGTTCAAAAAAGTAATTGATTTAACCCTAATCCGGTAGAGAATTCAGATCTTTGAGTAGATATAAGTATTAATAGAATTAAGAATACAAATAATCAAGGCAATTAGATTATAATAAATGGAAAGTCATGAAAATACTAATAGCAATCATACCAATTTGTTAATTATTTAATTTATGATGAATTGCTTACAGTAATAATCGTTAATTTTAGTTTCCAAAATACAGTGAGTTCTATGAAATTTACTTGATAGATACAGATTTTCGCATCATTATGATTTATATACGTCACATAAGTTTAATTACTGAATTTATCCATTTGATTATGGTTATAAAATGTATTATAATATATATTGCTAAGCAATTATCATTTTGCTTTTACTATGCAATTTCATGGATATTGTCGCCCCAATACCACTCCTTTTTCGTGAGATCACGAATATAGTATATAAGATTTCTTTTCATCTGTATCTAGTTTCTGTTTAAATTCAGTGAAAGATTCTGTTTTAAAAAAGATCGATTACTACTGTTTCTATGAGCGAGAGTTCATGATCTTACTTTCTTTTAGTTCATCGATGCTATTAAGTAACACGAATACAAGACATAACGAGTAAAAAGGTAGTCAGCCTTATTAAAATAATTAACTTATAATAATTATATACTAATTATATTATAAATATTTAACTAATAACTATAATATATATAAACTATATAATTCTATATTAAATATAATTAATATAATAATAATTATAAACTTAAATAATTAAAATTATAATATATTAATAAATTTAAATAATAAATAATTAAATTATACTTAAAATAAATATAATAATATTATATAGTATATATATAATTAAATATAATAATAATATAATATAATTAAATTATCATATTTTATTAATCATTATTAAGGAAATAACTTTAATTAATTTAATATATATAATCATAAATGTTAAATTCACAGCTATAATAATAATAAATAATTTCTTACTTAAAAATACCTAGCAATAATTAAAACAACAATAAAATTATAATAATTAGTAGTATTTTTTTAAGAGTTTACTCATCTTTAATATTTACCTTAATTTGATAAACTGGGCCGAATGGTCACAATTAAATAATATAATATGAGAATTTCGGGAGGGAAAAGATGATCCGATAAACTCATCCCTAATCACATCACTATTTTAATTTTTACGTAATTTTCCCACGCTGATAAGAAAATTTAAAAGGACAAACCTCATATAATATAATATAACATATGATTAAAATGGATATAGGTTGTGTGACATTTTTTTGCTTGCAAATGAAGAATCAAGTAAATAGTCACAGTATCCACTTATTATGAACATCTAGCTATTTTTCATGATTGGTCTCTTGAATTCAACTTGAATTCAAGTAATAATTTATAATTATTCATACCATTGCTCTCAAGTAGTATGGGTCATTATGGTCTAAGTCTCTTGAGAATAACTTAACAGACACTTAAATAACATTGTGACAGTTGATAAGCTAAGCGTAATTAATGGAATGTTTAGTGATAGGAGCTGAATTACATTTATTTAACTGTTCTTAAATCATCTTTCGGGTATCCAAACTCCAAAAATAAAAAATATAATACACCATTTGCAAATAAGGACAATGGTCTAAATTTGCTATTGCTGTTTTTTACCAGTGAGTAGTTAGGTTATTAAGAGTATAGGATATTTTTAGTTAATTGTTAAATTTTATTATTACTACTATTTGAGTTTCGAATATTTTTCTTCTATCTCATTTTGA
This sequence comes from Trachelipus rathkii, assembly GCA_015478945.1. Classification (NCBI taxonomy): domain Eukaryota; kingdom Metazoa; phylum Arthropoda; class Malacostraca; order Isopoda; family Trachelipodidae; genus Trachelipus; species Trachelipus rathkii. The sequence continues at coordinate 19,142 of JABUQX010084416.1, forward strand.
ATGACAGTTGCATTTAAACTCCATAAACTCATTACTCTTACATTTTATTACATTTTATTACATTTTAAGTCTTATTATCAAAATTAATCTCAGAAGTTGACTTCCTTATATTTGTCTATAAAGATACAATTATTAAATAGGTAATCTAAATTTATTTGGCCTATTTTACACCTGTATAATTTGACACCTATACGTAATAGGAATATACTATTTCGAGGCCATCATTACACGACCAGGGCTTTAATGAAACGTTGCAAAACGCTTATTTTTACTTTGAAATAACCACTATATTTATCAAGAAAGGCACCAACTAGTCAGACGACCTTATAAAAAAATGCCAATGATTGGAAACCCAGAAAATAAATTTTCCTATTCAAATGAAAGTTTACCACTAATATTTTTAAGAGCGCTCATTCGATAAACAATTTAATACTTAATAAAAATCACTAGTTATACCCTGCTGTATAGAGTACTAACTTAGGTGATTGATATTGTGAATTATGGGGTGGGTGTATTTCCCATTGATTTTTATTTTTCTCCGTACGCCTCCATTACTCATTTGATAAGGACTTCGAACTCGTGGTATATAGATTGGTAATGGTTATTTAATTAAATATGTAATAACAAATAAAAAAAATCTAAATAAGTTTTAATCAACTCGTAAAAAAAGAGTAAAAATTTAATTACATTAACCATGTTTAAAGTAATACTATTATATTGAATATAAATATTAGTATAATATAATTTTATGTAGTAAAAATAAAAATCTAAATGAGATTTCAGGTAAAAATTTTGCTAAATTTTGGTACCTTTTCCTGAAATTCGTAATTAAAAACGTAAAATTTTAAATTGAAAAAATTAATTCTTAGTTAATATTAAAATTTGATACAAACGTAACACTTTAAAGAATCTTTCCAAGTGTATCTATCTAGTTTTTTATCTATAACATGAAGACTTAATTAATTTTGAATTAGGAAAGTTTGTTTTTAAGACTTTTCAATTCTTCTTAATATTTCAAACCTCATTCGTGATCACTTGATTGAAATTTGCAGCCCTAATAATTAGAAGGGATGTTGCTGTAGCCCCTCGGCCACTGCGTACACCAATGAATGGTGGATAGTATCGACTCTGAAAGATATCACTTGAAAAGTCTAATGCGCTTGAATGACAGCTTGAGATTCCAAATGCTTATAAAAACCAGTCTAAATGAGGAACCTTCTTAAGTAGAATATCTTGCTTCTTTCTCATTTTCTTTATCGAACTCTATAATGTTATTCTAAATCAGTGGTTTCCATCTACTGTATCGGCAGGAAGAGTGATGTAACATTGAAACAAAACTTATGCCTAAAATTAGTGTACAGATGTAGCCTGAAATCAAAACCCCATGCAATATAAATTAAAAATGGCACCTAGCTGTTTAAGTAAAAAAAAGCTTGACGAGAAGGAGAAATATTTATTTTTTGAAAAAGGAAAATTGTCCGCAATGGAAAATGGCTGTGAGGTGGAAATTGAGTCTGAAAAACAAAACAATTTAAAAGCTAAAAACAACACAATGAAATATTGAGAAATGTTAGTCTGTATGTTTTGGAATTAGACGTAGGGACAGAAAAACGAGCAATTGGAGTAGGTCTCAAATGAAAGCAACACTTCAGTAGGCAGAAGTAGCAATAGAAATAGACATAGGTAGATCATTAAGCTATAAAAATGTCAAATGATGGAGAAAAGAAATCATAAATTGGACTAAATTAAATATGTAACATCCAAGTAAACGATCATGTAATAATAGGTTACCAGACGAAGCGAAATTAGAAGTGACAGTCCCTTTCGGAAACATCAACGAGAAGCTCCTCCTATGCTCTGCAATGGACAAATGCAGGCTCTTTAGATATATATATATATATATATATATATTATATATATATATTATATATATTATATATATAGTTTGTATTTATATATATTATATATATAGTATATATTTATTATATATATATATATATATATATATTATATATATACAGTGGGTATTTAGGGGGTAAGGAGGCCATGTCCCCCCACTGAAATTGAAATTTTTTAGACATTAAATATTTTTAAGTATCATATCAGTTAATAATATAAAGTATAGAGGTTAAATTAATTTTATATAATTCGTCGATGAAGCAATTAAAACTTCTGAAAGCCTACTTGTGAAATACTATTGGAGATGAAAGGCTTACTGGACTTGCCCTCCTCTACATAAATCGAAATATTGACATAAAAACTGAAGATGTTATCTCGGACTTTGGTCCTCTCATGCCGGCGAGTTAAAGTTAACAATTTAGGTAAGAATGAATTTAAGAAATTTACATAATTATTTCCGCATTTTTTCTTAGAAATTTAATATTTGGTCCTTCCACTTTAAATATAATATATATATATATATATATATATATATATATTATATATATATATATATTATATATATATATTATATATATATATATATATATATATATATATATATATATATATATATATTAAATTAATACCCATTAAATGAATGAGTCACAGGAGATTTTACTCTCCATCAGCGGGATTCGAACATTTGACTACGCGTCGCATAGTTAACAATAACCGATGCTCTAACCACAAGGGCCACACGTCCCCAAAAAAAGGACGCTCAAGATAAGTTTTTAAAGCACTCCGGTTTCTCATCCCATAAATGCTGAGTACTGCAAAGGCCTAAATACAAACTACTATGTATATACAAAGAAATTATCTATATATATATATATATATATATAATATATATATATATTATATATATATATATATATATATATATATAATATAGTATATATATATATATATATTCTTTCTTCTTTCTTCAACCTTCCTCTTTGCCCCACGATTGGGGGTAAGGTGCTGTAACATGCATCGGAAAAGAAATGCAGTAGGAGAACATGACAAACGTCGAAAAGAAGCCCACCTTAACCGCAACCTCTGTACCATTAATTAGTGAGAGCTCGTCCCAGACAGAAAATCCCCTAGAGCTTCACTGGACCGCGATGGACCCTCACTATGGTAAATCGTCAATGTAAGGGTTCATCCCTGGCCCAGGTGGGCCACAACACCCCCATACAAAACCCCGCAATTCTCTCCTATCATGCACCTGCACTTTTATTCTCGCCTCTGCCAAACTCACATTTCTCTCCTTCAGCACTTCGTTCACCCGACTCAATCACTTTCTCTTCGGCTCAGCCGTCGGTTCCCCAACACACTCTCCACTATACATCCGGCTTAACCGAGCCGTACCTTTCATTCATCCTTTCCACCATGACCAAACCATCTCAACATACTTTCATTTATCTCTCTATTTT
>JABUQX010084417.1:0-7500 GCA_015478945.1 Trachelipus rathkii
TTATTATTATTATTATTATTATTATTATTATTATTATTATTATTATTATAATATCTTTTAAGCCCGGTAATTTATTAAAATAAAAATAAGAAAATAAAAAATAAATGAGATGATAGATAGATAGATAGATAGATAGATAGATAGATAGATAGATAGATAGATAGATAGATAGATAGATAGATAGATAGATAGATAGATAGATAGATAGATAAAAAGAAAGATAGAGGGAGAGGGAGAGAGAGGGATAGAGGAAAAACTTTTCCTGCAGAATATCTGAAGGAGATACTTATACAAGTTGCACATTTGTGACCTCAAAAACTTTGAAATCTTCAAACTTATAAAATAAAAAAAAATCAGTTTCTCGGAAAGGTAAATAATCTGATTAATATATGTAGCTGCTATATATATATATATATGAGTATATATATATATAATTATTATGTTAAGTTATTATATATTTTTATTATATATATATATATATATATATATATATATATATATATATATATATATATATATATATATATATATATATATATATATATATATATATATATATATATATATAATGGACGATCAAAATGTTTGAGCACGCGGAAAGTTATAATAATATCTATATCCCTAAGCAATAATAGAACCATATGTATAGTGATATATATATATATATATATATATATATATATATATATATATATATATATATATATATATATATATAAGTATATATATATATATATATATATATATATATAAATATAAATATAAATATATATATATATATATATATATATATATATATATATATATATATATATATATATATATATATATATATATATATATATATATATATATATATATAATATATATATATATATATATATATATATAGTTAGTAAAGAAGTTATATATATATATATATATATATATATATAGTATATATATATATATATATATATATATATATATATATATATATATATATATATATATATATATATATATAATCAGGTTTGAATTTTTTTTTAAATCTCCAATTCTTAGTCAGGTTTCATTAAAAAATAAAGAAACATTTGAAAAAGAGCTTCCGGATAAACTGGTAAATGTTATTGGCTTCATTAATATATCACCATATATTATTTAATGATTATAGTATATATATGTATATATATATATATATATATATAGTTAAGTAACATATACATATTATTAGTTATTATATATATATAGTTACATATATATATATATATATATATATATTATATATTATATATATATATATTTTTATATATATATATATATATATATATTATTATATTGTTATATATATATATATATGTTATATATATATATATATATTATTATATTATTATATATATATATATTATTATTATTATTATTATTAGTTGGTTATTATTATATATATTATAGTTATTATTGTTGTATATATATGCTACATATATATTAGCTATATATATATATTATTTATAAGAGGTTGACTCCGTTAATATTATGTTAAGTTAATTTAGTTTAGCTTAGGGATAGGTTATTTTAAGTTATTTTCGTTTAGGTTCGGTTAGGTTAGTTAATTAGGTTAGGTTAGGTTAAGATTAAATGTAGTTACCCTAAAATTATTGAAATTACGCTACATTTTTTATTGATTTTCGTTCCTGGAGTCAAACTTCTTATAAATAGCCATATATATATATATATATATATATATATATATATATATATATATATATATATATATATATATATATATATATATATATATATATATATATATAGCAAAGTTATAAGGTGACTATAGTATATATATATTTAAAATGAAATATATATATATATATATATATATATATATATATATATATATATTTATATATATATATTATATTTTTGTTATATATACATATACATATATATATACATATATTTTTATACATATATATTATTATTATAGATATATATATATAGTATATACATATATGTTATTAAGTTATAAACTAAGAGTTACAACTGTAGAATGTATCAACATTTATATACATTCAAATATATATTCCTGTTATCCAAATATATATATATATATATTATTATTACATATATAGTTTATATATATATTATATATATATATATATATTATAATATTATTATTATATATATTATATTATTACATATATACATATATATATTATATATACATATATAATGTACATGCATAATGCAATTTAATTATCAAGCATTAAACAATATTTACAATATTACATACCTTTAATGTATGGTATATATCATTTCCTTAACATAAATATATATATATATATATATATATATATATATATATATATATATATATATATATATATATATATATATATATATATATATATATATATATATTCGACTGGAAAACCTCGGGGTGGCCCGAAAGAAATCAACCCAGTGGGTTTTTTTTTTTCTTTATTTTTGACATGGGTGCTTTTTTTTAAAATTTGAGAAAAAGACAACATAATCAATAATTGCATCTTTTTTTTAATAATATCATTTTAGTATTATTCTACAAATAAATTAATAGATATAAAATTTGCAAATTAATATTTATTTTGGTAACAGACATTCTAAAATGCCTACTACTAACTGTTGAGTGAATGGCAATGCCTTATTGGTGAAATTTGTAAAGATAAATTGTATTGCTATTGTCTCGTGTTATCGATAGTCATGACATAACGGGTGTATCGTAAATAAAATCAGTTGTAATATATATAAATTAATATTATTTAAACTTCGAACATTGTCACCACAATAATCTGAGGCTCTGGGAAGTTAGAAAATTAGCTCCAATTAGTTCAGTAGCTCTAACCTAGTAGACAACAGCTGCATTTAAAACTTAAAGCTTGCAGCCAGTCCCAGTCCTCAAGTTATACTTAGACTGTAAGTCTGTAACTGACTTGAAATTCATTCAGTCAAAAGAAATAAACTTAGTCTAAAGTTAATCAGTTAGTGTAGCATTTAGGCCAATTGGCTGAAATCAAAAAATGAATTTTTCACCATGGTTCATCTTTTTCTCTTAACTTCTATTGGAGATAATTTTATAATTAAAAATACCAAGTAATTGGGGTAATATAATAAAATTATAATTTGTATTTTCATTTTTAGATTATAAAAATCTAATTTTTAATTATTTTGATAAATAGCTAAAATTGTGACTGTTAGATCATTATTAACTAATAGAGTTAATTAAATCACTAATCTAAGAAACTAGTAAACTGTACATATAAAGGTTAATATTAGTAATCAGTAAAAAATATTGATATGTAATAGCTCAAGATGCTTATTGGAAAAGAAAGAAAATAAGGTTTGGAATGACAAGAAGTCAGTGAGGTAGAAGGAGAGTAAAACATAGTTTGTTGTGAGGACATCTCAAAAAATGTTCTATATATATATATATATATATATATATATATATATATATATATACATATATATATATATATATATATATATATATAGTACAGTATATATATATATATATATATATATATATATATATATATATATATATATATATATATATATATATATATATATATATATATATATATATATATATATATATATTTGTTAGATTTTAATATATATATGTTATATATATATATATATATATATATATATATATATATATATATATATATAAATATATATATGTTATAGGGTATAAAATATTTTTTGTATATATCTAAAAATTTATATATATATATATATATATATATATATATATATATATATATATATCTATAGTGGAGGGAGTGTCGTTAATTTTTCTTCTTGTTCCTCCAATGAATAGTTGATCGGTGTTTTGAAGTTCCTTTACCTGTGGAACCTAAATAGACAGGTACCAGCTTCTTCCAGCTTTCTCTGCTGGAGACTCTTTCTTTCACCTTAAAACGGCTTTCACTGCTGCTAATGAATGAGCAATCCTTTTTTTTTAACTTTTTTTTCTATAGAGGGAGAGTTAAAACAGCTATTTGTTTTTGGTTAATTTTGTTAAAATCATATTTATTATATACACAGAAGTCGTTGCAAACGAGACGAGCGCAGAAATATTTTCTACAATTAAATATTTGCATTTACCCACTCACTGCATTGAATTTCAGCGCAATAGTGAATTCGAGTCAAAAAAGAAAGAGAGAGAGAGAGAGAGAGAGAGAGAGAGAGAGAGAGAGAGAGAGAGAGAGAGAGAGAGAGATTATTTCTTCGATACATAACAAAAGAACTATGGACAATTTAACTAACAATTTTATTTAAAAAAATTTATATTATAATAAAATAAATATATAATTATTTATTACAAATAAATGTCATATTTAAATAAATTATAAATATAAAATACATTTTAAGTTTATAAAATATGGAATATATTTTTTTTCATATTAAAAGGTTTTGTACCTTTCTTTTTCCTTGTTTTCCAATGTTCTACAATGTTTCAATGTTTTAAAACGCTTTAAAAAAGTGCATTTAAACTCCATTATTTTAGATATTATATACAATTTTAAACAATTATTTTGACAATACTATACACACTTCGAGCCCTAAAAGCGCAGCACTTTAATTGATGATTTAAATTTTAAACATTAAATTTACTGAATTAATCACTTAAAACGCATCCTACGCACTGGGTTGTGTCTATAAACAAAAGCTTGTTTCTGTTGTCAGAAGATGAAGAGATCATCAGTGAGGGCGAATCATCATCTGATTGAGGAACCATCTGTGAAGGTGAATCATCATCCTATTGAGGAACAATATGTGAAAGTGAATTAACAACCAAGTGAGGAACCATCTGTGGAGTCGAATTGAGTACGGCAGGCTTCTAATGACTAATCGAAACAACATCCGTCCGTCCATCAGGAAGTTGTATTTTGTAGCATCGATCCACCCTTTGAAGAACCTGGTAAGGACCAGAATAAGGTGCTTCCAGACTCTTCCGAATGCGATCGACACGAAGAAAGACATGGGTACAGGTTTGAAGTTCGGCAGAAATGTATGATGAATCACTGGAGGGATGAAGATGTGGTAACCGTCGAAAATCCAATTGTTTCATGTGAGCCATAAATTTTCTCTTTAAGTCGTTCCAAGGATCTTTATTTTTAGGTGCTTGAAGAAGTTATAATTGACAAAGTGGCGATTTTCCCATTACGCAGCGAAGACGTAGCATGATGACTAGAAGAGATAGTAACCAGTTTTGTTTTCGCGCCATGATAGCACTCTTCAGTGATCGATGAAACCTTTCGATTTGGCCATTTGCTGAAGGGTGGTAAGCGCTTGTCCGGAGCCTGTGAAATCCAATCAAGTGTGATAGCTCGGTGAAGAATTCACCTTCAAATTGCGGTCCTCTATCAGAGATTACATAGAGCGGCATTCCAAACCCTGATATCCACTGCAGAAGGCAAATGCTACTGATTTTGAAGTAGCACTTACTAGAGGAACCACTTCTGTCTACTTAGTGTTCCTGTCAATGCACATGAGTAGATATCTGGAGACTGGAGTTGAAGTATCAGTCAAGTAGGATGGAGGTAATGGTCCTACGATGTCGATATGTACTGTTTCAAAACGCTGTGACGGAATTTCCATGGGAGCAATAGGTGGTTTAGTATGACGTTGAATCTTTGAAAGTTGGCACTGCTGACAAGAGCGAACCAAAATTCTGATGTCACGATCCATGTTAGGCCAGAAATACCTAGTCTTGATAAGAAGAAGAGAAGACTTAACTCCCGGATGAGAAATCTGATGAAAATTTTTGAAGATCTGTTCACGACAAGGTTTTGTCAAAAATGATCGTGGAAAAGCTGTATGAGGTATCACACCATATTTGAAGATTATCTTGTAGAGGGTAGTTTTTCATCTGTTGATTGAAGACGAGCGATAGCAGGTAAATCGAAGGCATCTACTGTTACCAATGATATTCGGGGAAAAGCATCTGCCGCGAGGAAGGTAATTGAAGAGACATATTCTCTTAAAACAGAAAGATGACCTTGTTGCCGATCACTTTTTGCTTGATTTCTACTGTAGAAAGCTGAAACTAGAGGGTTATGATCAGTGCACAAGATGACATTTCTGCCTTCCAGCATATGCTTGAAATGAAGAATAGAATAGTAGACTGCTAGAAGTTCACGGTTTAAAGCTGAGTATTTGAGTTGCTGTTCTGATAGTTTTTTGCTGGGATTCTGAGTGCGAGCGGGAGGAATACGTCGTAATGCTCTGCTTGGACAGTAGAAGTATTCTCGGATTCTTCTTTTATCTCGACGTGACCTAGTGGTCAAACACTTGCACGCTCATCTGCTAGGGTCCAGGATTGAATCCCAACATGATGAAAATACATCAGGGGATATTTACAAATACAAATTTGATTGCAGGGTATTGCATTTCTCTTGTACATATGACCCCCTATCTTGGTATTATTATTCACCATGCACGGTACCCTGTTTGGCCCTACGCGCGAGTGCGAGCGGGAGGAATACGAAGTAATGATCTGCTTGGACAGTAGAAGTATTCTCGGATTCTTCTTTCGTCTCATCGTGGCGTAGTGGTCAAACGCTTACACGTTCATTTGCCTAGTCCAGAATCAAATCCCAGTATGAATAAAATGCATCAGGGGGTATTGACAAATACAAATTTGATTGCAGGGTATTGCATTTCTCTTGTACATAATGACCCCCGGTCTTGGTATTATTATTCACCATGCGCGGTACCCTGTTTGGCCCTACGCCCGAGTGCGAGCGGGAGGAATACGTAGTAATTCTCTGCTTGGACAGTAGAAGTATTCTCGGATTCTTCTTTTGTCTCGTCAAGGCGTAGTATCAAACACTTGCATCGTCATCTGCTAGGTCCAGGATCGAATCCCAGCATGGGTATTTACATATCGGGGGGTATATGGATATATATATATATATATATATTATATGATATATATATATATATATATATATATAGGCCTATATATATATATATATATTTAGTACGAAATCTAAATTTAATCATTTTAGAATTAGGGTGCGTAGCAAAACTTTGATCCGAAGTTTCTCTTATATTCAATAAAATTTTCATGTATTTAAGGTTTCTCCTTTCTGGAATCATATATATATATATATATATATATATATATATATATATATATATATTATTATTATTATATATATAAAGATATATATAAAGTATATATATATATATTATATAGTGAAGAGTTTATATATATATATATATATATATATATTATATATATATATATATATATATATATATATATATATATATATATTATATATATATATATATATATATACATATTATTATTATTATATATTGCATATATATATATATAATATATATATATATTGTTATTATATGATAGTTGTTATTGATATACATATACATATATATATTATATATATATTGTTACATACATATATTATACACATATATAGTATATAGTAAATATATATATATTAT
>JABUQX010084417.1:22500-25000 GCA_015478945.1 Trachelipus rathkii
ATTTAGATTACTTGTAAATAATCAGTTAATTTGAACCGAAGATTCAACTGAGCAATTCTGGACGTAAATGAAAGGAACCTTCGTTAGTAGTGCAAAAGAGTATGTGGGTGTACTAAAGTAGGAAGCAATGATGTAAATAGTAAGTGGTAGAATGAAGAGATGATGCAAGCAGTAAAAAGTAAAAAAAAAAAAAAAGAGACGTTGTTGAATGTTTTAAAATGGTCTCAAATGAAAGTTGTATGAAAATATATATGGAGAAAAAGAAGAAGACCAAAACTTGCATATGTAGGAGGAAAAAGAGGTAAGTGTAAAGTTTAGAAGACTTTGGAATGAGGTGAATGGGGACTTACAGGGGAAAAGAAGCTCTTCTGGAAGGAAGTACGAAAGGTTAAGAAAGAGGGTAAGGGGAATCTTCATAGAATAATGAACAGGGATGGTACTTTCATGACTGATGAAATGAATTTGAGGGGAATATGGAGGAAACACTTCTAAAATATACATAACATTGACAGTAATGAAGAAGTGATAGTGAATATATGTGGGTTTGGTGGCATAAGAAGAAATAAGTATTTTGGGGATGAGGTAGGTAGTACGAAGGAGGTTGAGAAAGTTGAAGAATGATAAAGCAACAGGTATGGTTGGTATTACTGTAAAAACGATCAAGACTGGAGCTGAGATTCCTATTGACCGGATAGGAAAGCTGTGTAACGAAGCGTTTGTGGAGGGTTTAGTTCCGAAGGATTGGAGGAGAGCAGTAATAGTACCCTTATATAAGGGTAGGGGAGGGAGATAAGGGAAACTGTAGGAACTGTAGGGGAATTAATTTATTGATTGTTCTAAGGAAGATATATGATGGTATTTTGGTTGAAAGATTGCTTCGAGTGACTGAGGGACTGATTGCTGATTAACAAGGCGTTTATAGAAGTGGAAAAGGATGTGTACTTAATATCTTCACATTGAAACAAATGACTGAGAAAATGAGAGAGAAGAAGAATATATTGTATTTAGGTTTTATGGACTTTCAACAGGCATATGACACGATTAATAGAGAAGCTCTGATGCAGGTGTTAGTGATATATGGTGTTGGTGGTAGACTTTTGAATGGAATCAAGAGTATGCATGTCGATTGTGAAGGGTGTGCAAGAATAAATGGAGTTGAAAGAGAATAGTTTAATATTAATAGTGGAGTGAGGCTGGGAAGTATTATGTCTTCATGGCTATTTAATTTGTATATGGATGAGTTGACGAAAGAATTAGAAGTAGTTGTGATAGGAGAAGGTGTTAGACTGATGGAGAATGGAAGAAAGTAGGGGGTGCCCTGTTTATTGTACGCTGATTATTTGGTTTTGTGCGGCGAATCTGAAGAAAGTTTCAGAGAATTGATAGAAGGATTTGGCAGAGTGTGTAAAAGGAGGGTGTTTGAAAGTAAATATAGATAAGAGTAAGGTGATGGTAGTGTGTGAGGAGAGTCCGAGGTTTGAAATCATGTTGGATGATGAGCCATTGGAACAAGTTTCTGAATTTAAATATTTAGGCCATATGCTGGATGAAAAGGGAACGGATAATGTAAAGTGTAGTAGGAAAGTTGTGAAAGACAGGAAGGTGGCTGGTGCAATTAAATCCTTGGTAAATTCAAAGGGACTAAACTCTATAGTTCTCCATCAAAGTATGTTGTTACCCGTGTTAATGTATAGTAGACTTTAGTAGTGAAGCAATGGTGTGGGAAAAGCGATATAGATCTAAGGTGGATATATTTAAGGTCGTGTTAGGAGTGAGAAGAATTGATAAAATGAGGAATGATCATGTTAAGAGATTTGTGTGGAATGAATAAAAGCTTAAATGAGAGAATAAATGAGCGTGTAATAAGATGGTTTGATCATATGGAAAGGATGGATGATAGTTGGTTGGTTAAGCCGATGCATAGCGGTGAGCATGTTGAGAATAGACCAGCTGGGAGACTCAAAAAAAGTGAAATGAGTCAGAAAAAAGTAGTGTATGAAGATGGTGATTTTTTTTTGTGTTCTTGTGCTTTGTATTGTTCGTTGTTGTTTGGAGTCGACGTGTGTTTGGGCGTGTTGTTTTGTAGTGGGAGACTCAAAAAAAGTGAAATGAGTCAGAAAAGAAGTGTATGAAGAAAATGATTTGTGAGTTTGGCAGGGGAGAGAGAAAAGGGTGCATAATAGGAGTGAATAGCAGGGCTTGGGGAAAGGGGCACGGTTGTGACGCTGTTCCTTGGGATGAACTCTTGATTGACTATCTACAACAGTGTGGAGTCCCGTCGAGGTGTTTAGAAGTTCCCTAGGCGTAAATTTTGGCTGCAGACGTCTCGCATTTAAGGGAATGAGTGATGGTGTGAGGGGCTTTTCTTTCAGCTTACATGCTCTTCTACTTAACTATTCTTTTTCAGTGCATGTCACGTACCCTACTCCCATCTATGGGAAATAAAGGGAGGGTTAAGAAGAAGAATTATATATATATTTAGTATATATATATATAGTAT
>JABUQX010084417.1:27500-28963 GCA_015478945.1 Trachelipus rathkii
GGATGAAGAGGAACTGAGAATATAAATTATAAAATAATTATTCCCCTTTTGTTTTTGACGTTTTTTGATATTTTTTGAAGAAAAACTACAGTTTTTTAGTTTTTTTTTTAAACCATTTTTTTCCAACGCTTATAACTTCACCACATTGGGATTGTATCAATCGGGGCGTCACACCTACACACTTCGCACGTGCGCGCACACACAACACAACACACACACACACTCACACTACACATTTGCACACACACACACACCACACACACAACAAGACACATGGCACAATGCACCACATATATTAGGGATTATATAGGTATTTATACGTAGTTATATAGTTAATATATAGTCTTATATATAATATATAATATATTAGTGTATTATATAATAGTATATATATTATATATATATATTATATAAATAGTACGTATATATATGTATAGTATATATATATATATAGGTATATATAGTATATATATAGTAATTAAGATATATATATACTATATAATAATATATAATATATTAATATATCTATATATATATATATAAAATTATATACTAGATATATATTATATTATATAATATATACTATACTATATAATTATTATATATATATATATATAATTATTATATATATATATATGATGATATATATATATATATATATATATATATAGTGGTCAAATAATTTTTTATTTGTAAGATATTCCATAAACATGAACTACAACGACATTTTTTAGATATATAACTTTTAATTTAAAAACTTATTCAACAATTATGATTTGCAACCCAAATTTTATTTGTATTCTTGTGCAATTTTTTTAAAAATATCAATGAATCTAAAAAAAAAAAAAGATTCTTAAAAGCCAATAAAATAAGTTTGTCACAGATAAGAAAAACGAAGATGAAAAAGAATAAAAATGTAACTATCTAATCAGGAAAATCCAGGAAGAGGAAGGAAACGAACTACATCAACTACCCATGAAGTGGAGGAACAGTACAAAAGATGACTAAACAACAACTCCTCCACTTTAAAATTAGATTTAAAGCGGATTTTATTGAATTGTTTACATTTTTTCGTAAAAACGTGCTTAAATTCGGCTGCAGTCACGGGAAATAGCAACTTCAGAATTGAAGGAATCCTTACCTCGGTACAGAAAAGAACACTTTCCTAAGAAGATGCATCATCAGAAGTCTAAAAACCCAAGAAGTTCGTCAGAGAAAAAGGAGGATGATAACTATCCAATCAGGTAGATTCAAGAAGAGGATGCATACGTAACTACGTTCTAACTACATGACTGGTCATTCCTGAGAAGGGAATATGACACACACAAAGTAGTTCCCACCAGAAGACCAGAATCAAAAGAAAACAATTCAAAGCACCTGCAACAGTTAGGCGTGAACAACATCACACCATTAGTCCTGAGGACTATCAGCCTTAGTTAAACATGTACTATTTTCATCACTGT
>JABUQX010084418.1:0-12500 GCA_015478945.1 Trachelipus rathkii
CATCTATCTTGAGGCACTATATTAACATTATTTTTTGTAGAGATTTTTTTGTCCTAAAATTAAAAATCTTATGGCAGTAGTGGATTTAGGGATAAAGTATTATTATTATAATATCTGAAACTGGGTACAATATACTTTGAGTATTTTAGTCCTTGAGAGTAAACTGTATGATATAAATCCGTATATTAGATAGTAGTTCCATTATATTATAGTATACATATTAATAATGAAAATAACTTATTAGTAATATAGCTATAGTTAAAACATATTATAAATATATGTAGTTTATGATATATATATATATACTTATTTAAATATTACTATAATATAATATATATATATATTATTTATTAATCCTTAACTATTACCCGCATGTATTCTACCTGCTACCGGAATAATTACACATGATTTTTGAAAAATCCTACTCGTCATTAATTATTTATTTAACTGAGGTGTATTAACGGATATTTTGTGGAAGGAAGAAGTTATTTATATATAAATATCATTTGTTTTTTTTCCATAGGGTATTTTTGATTAATTTTATTTTATAGAAAGCATTGAGAATATATATATATAAGAAAATTGTTATATTTTATTCTACATATATAATTAATAATAAACTTTATTTCTATAGGTATAATACCTATATATACTATAATAGTATTTCATTTAAATTATTGAGTTCTTTCACTTATGAGTCCTCAATGATAATTGCATATTTCTATTAACTCAGACACTTAGTCGGGGCTTTACATATACAGTAATCTGTATGATTTTTTTTTGCTATTTATAATCGAGTTTATTTATATTTAAAATATTGAGACCATGATTTTATGATGATGATTCCACTTTTAATTCGTCTTATATAGTAGTAGAATATAATAATATATATTTCTTATTGTACCGAATATATTGACCATTTGAAAGTACGTGTATCTTATGCAAAATAAATTAATATATATCTAATTATAAATAGTCAGAAGAGTACAACATTCTGTAAGTCGTACCAAGTAATGGCATTACTTCCAATCAGCTAATACATAACATCATGAAAATTTTTTTATATGTATTTATAATATTCTTTAAAGTTTTAAATTTTTCATAAAAAGGAGCTATTTTCTGTGTTATCCTAATTTCCTATGAATGGCAGTTAATTTACTTCTTCTCTGAAATTTTCGCAAGTGAGAGTGTTTCAACTGCTTTTATCCTACTACAACATGAAAAATAGGCACTATTAGTAAGGTAATTTACTAAGCGGCGCGGAATCCAGAGTTAAACATTTTAACCTAGTCGGTAGCTCTCTACATCACTTTCTCGTCTCTCGCTCAAAAAATCTGAAAATTCTTTGCTTGCATATAATCTCGTGTCCTACTTCATATTTAATGAATCTCTCTTAAAACTTCTTAGTATCTTCTTCTCGATTATTTGCTTTCAGATTCTGGACTCCTTTTCTATCGCTTCCAGTTAATCTATCTCGCTTCTTTCTAATCTACATATAATTACGTAATTGGTTAATTTATCAATCCGAGAGATAAAGTGCAAGTAATAAGCCCAAAGGGGGCCACTACTTATTACAGGCTAAGCTACTTCTAACTAATAGATGCAATTAATATAAGTTAGAATGTTATAATAGTCATAATTTTATGTATTATATCTTAATAATTATATTCCATCAATAATTCTCATAAATGGCAACACTACGATAACTTATTGTAGTATATACTGCCATCATTCTGCTTTATTTATCAATATCAACTTATAGGATCATTCTGTTCGTTAAAACATTGCTATATGCTATAATGAGTTAAAACTATTATACTGACTGCCCAGCTCTGAGGCGTGCCAAGAACAAATCAATAAAGTTGAAGAGCAGAGAAAGATGGTTCATGTTATGAAAGCTTTCACACATATATGAAAATATAAGTAGAAACATTTAAAAAGTTATGGTGCCGAACAATTTCTTTACAGACTATCTCAACAAACTTCAATTCTAGAAATGGATCCTGTCATAAATTCCTCCATTCTCACGCTCCTCTTATTCCCTTCTTAAATTCTCCGCCCCTCCGGTAATAAATTATGTTTCATTTTTAATTTGCTAACTGTTTAAATTCTATCAGTCTCTCATCTCTCAATTATCATCAAATTTTTCCCATAAGTCTAATACTTTGCTACCTATCTAATATACTCCGCCATTTGTCGAGGCAATATGTGTTATACGTTTCATGTGATTTTGCCTATTAATATCCTAATAGCGATGATTCTACATCACAATCTCTTATTATTTTTTGTTGTATCTTTATCAATAATTTTTGGATCTATTAATATTATATTTATATATTATTATATAAATTATATATTTATTCATATTTACATATTTAAACTAGAATTTAATTTTGGCTAAATATTTTCTAAATAAAGATAATAATAATGATAACACTTATGAAATATGCAACACATGTAATGTTCACTTTTCTATTATAATGTATTTATAATATTAGTGTTGGTAAATATTTATTCTGCTTCATTTGAGTTTAATACAAATAGTACTATTTGATCCATTATCAATCTCGATATATAGAGTTCCATATATTATTTGTGTTGCACCCCCTCATAAATAACCCTAGATTTTATTTCAACTATCATTAGTCTTACTAAATTTAACCGTTTTCAAGAATACTTTGTCAATTAATTATTACTTAAATACATTTATGATATACCTTATATATATATCTATATATATTGCTATTCACCCTACTTTATCTTTATTTTTAATTTTTATTTTTTATTTAGCCTTTTCATTGTTATTTCTATATTATGCTTATTTTATTTTAAATCTCTATTCAATATTATTTATGCATGTGTCATTCAGTATCTTGATATGATTGATATCAATTGTGTAGGCTAGGATAACATATATGAATTATATAAAATACTTTTGACTTTATTTTATACCTAGCCTTTGGTCAATCCTCTATCATAAAAATATATTGAGAGTATATCCCTAGGAACCGACCTTATATCTTATATAAATCTTATTTTATATATTATTATTATTATAATTATTAATATTCTAAAGTACTATATAACTATAACATATAATATCTATATAATTATATATATACTATATTATATTAATATATATATATATATAATATATATATATTATATATTAATTTAATATAATTATATATATATGATATATATATATATAAATATATATATATATATATATATATATATATATATATATAATATATATTAATATATATCCTATATATTATTAGTATAATATATATCATATCAGATATAATATATTATCAATTAATATTATATATTATAATTAATGAGTGGGTGAGAATATAGTTAGTTATAATATGAGTATGAATGGATAAGTAAGAAATGTTTAATCAAGTGAGATGTATAGTATTGAGAATGAATGAGTGTGATCGCAAGTGTCATTATATAAATAGTAAATAAAATAGTAAAGGCTTAGGTTGTAATCTAGTTAACATGGCAGAAGAGTTCGATCAGTGCATAAAGAAAGGTTATATTTTTATTATGTAGAGAATTTCTAAACTTTCCAGGTAAAACAATAAATAAAAGGATAATAATCTGATTATATTTGCTCAGAAGAAATCTTTTATGTGGTTCAATAGAAATCTTTCAGTTTGGAAAATCGGAGGATGAATTGAGGATATTACAAGGCAATGAGCATAAGCCTCTTTCTGGAAGTCTGATGAGGTTTCAAAAGATAAATGTTTCGAATTATATAAGTTAATTATATATCGAGGAGGAGTTAAATAATATAAAATAGGGAATACTAAAGGTGCAATAATAATATAGGAGGAAAATAAAAGAAGGATAATGTAAAACAGTTTGGAAGGAGGATTAGAAAGTGGGGACTTACAATGGCAATTAAGGAGCTATTACTGGATAGGAAGCCCGAAGGTTAATAGAACGTCGTCGTGGTGGGACTTATACCCTATAGTATATAATAGTAGTAATTATAAGTATTTATATATATATAATATATAGCTATATATATATTATATATATATATATATATATCATAATATATATATCTATATCCTCCTTTCATAACCCTCTATTCCTCTCTCGCTCCAGGACAAACACAGTTTGACCCCACACCAACTTCGTCTTCACCACTACTTCCTTTATCAGTCACTGCAAGCAAATCAATTTTACCGCTCTCTCTCTTCTCTTCTATGCTGAACATATATAATATAATTATATATATATATATATATAATTATATATATAATATATTATATATAAGTATATGAAAGTAAGGTTAATTTTATTTTTTATTTTTTTTTATAAGTATAATAGGTATATATATACATATATATTACCTATTTATTTATTCATAGAAATAAAAAAAATCCGGTATCACCGCATCGTACTTGTATCGCGATGTGCATCATTAAATATCCGGCAATCCGTGGGATAGAAGGAATTAGCGGTCCTCATTTTACGTCCGCACTCCGCGGTATTAAAAATTTGAACATCGATACATCATAATATGATATATATATATGTAATATATATATAGTATAATATATATATAATATATATATATATATATATATAAATAGTATATAGTATATATATAGTATCATTATATACTGTATAATTATAATATACTATATTATATATTATTATTATATATATAATATAATATATATAATTTATATACTACCTATATATATATATATATAGATATATATCAGCTATATAATATATAATAATAATAGATCATATCATATATATACAGGAACTTTAGTGAAAAGGAATGTTACATAAAAAGACAGAGTTCGAAAATCGCCGAATCCCTACGCGTCGAACCCTACAGTGTTCAAGTGTTAGCTAAAACTCTCCAAATAGAAGGAGCGTAAGAGTTGCCACCCGTCTTTTTTTTTTATCATTTAATTTTGTTAATTGGGTTTTTTTTTTTTTTAAGGGCTCGGAGCCGACGGTGAGGCCGAGAGACCCGCCTCTTCCCTCTTTGCAATTTTACAGTCTTGGGTATTTCCTATAATTAAAAGAAAAAAAAATAAATGTTATTGGCAACTTTGACGCACTATTTGCCTTGGAATATCGAAAAAAAAAATCGATTACATGGTTCGTTCGATATATTATCGGTTAACTCTTTTAATAGGGACAAGTTCCTATCATATATTATATATATATATAATAGTAATATATATATCTATATATATAGTATATATATATATATATATATATATATATATTATATATATATATATATATAAGATTTTTAAGCTTATTAGTGTAGCCATCTTTTTCCCAAAATACCCCCGTCCTTTTCAGGATATTCTTTTCGTCTTATATATATAAATCCATGATATACTTCCAAAATCCTTGAACTGTATGATTGGGGATAAAGTTTTCCTTAGGTTAAATTTATAATGAAATCTCTAAGTCGCATTTTTTATATCATCTATGGATCTATTGTTCATATCGATTCTATACAGTTGAAGGAACGGAGAGTGAGGCAAATTCTTTCAAAAAGGATAAAATAGTTGTTGAAATTAATTTTGAAGAGAGGGTGTCTGAAGTTGAGTTTCTTTTAATGAAGTTGTAAGTAATTATCATTAAGGAAGAATTAAATTACATTTAAAGCCTAATTGGATAGCTTGGAGTTGTGTCGTGAAGAGGTAGCAGAAGTGAATATACTAAGTCGTTTTTTCATAATATTTAAATTAAAAAAATCCTTTTGAGGAGTCCCTTTTTTCCGAAAATACTGCCTTAACAATATGAATTTATAGCTGAAACTTCTTACAAAACGTTGTTTAAGACTAATTTCCTTAAAAAGTATTTTTTTTAGTAAAAAATTTGTAAAAATGAGTTTTGAAGGATAACTTTGACTAAAAGAAGAAAAGAATTCAGAGGATACTATAAAAACTTTGTAAATGTTTATAAATTTCATTGTTTAGGTTATATTAATAAACAACACCCAATTAATTGCCATAGCATTTATTATATCACGCGCCAACAATCGATAAGGTCATTCCATTATATATTAAACTACTATTATATTATATTTAAGATGAGAGAGGGAAGAGATAAATAATAGTGAGGAGTTATTATGAGGATCACAAAATCATGAGAGTAGAGAAGAATGTTCGAAACTCAGGAGGAGGCTATAAGGAGAGTGAGGTTGCTGAATATTATACTATATATACTAATATATAATATAATAATAGATGGATAAATAAACAGAAACGAGCTCATCCAAAATCATATGAGAAAATATTCCATAAGCATATAATAATAGCCCCATACTATTAATAGTGATATATTATTATATTATTATAATTGATATATATATATATATATATATAAATATATTATATATATAGGTAATAAAAGACTCACTCACCAATATATACTAATTTACAAGTAAAAATGATGTATAGTAATACATTATGAAAGTATAACCCTAAAATTATATGAGTGAGAAAATGTAGACTATGAATTCATAATACATAAGGGGAGATAGAAGGTCGCGCAGAAGTGGAAATCGACGTAGCGGTAGCCAAATTTATATATAGACTTATCTGGAGACGGATTTGTTAAATATTTAATTATCTACCGTTTTTAAATATATTAAGAGTAAAATTAAGGCACACGAGAGGAGTTAAAATGAAAAAATATTGAACGGAGTATTTAAACCATAATATATATTAACTAAACGCTATAAAAAAAAGGAATCACGCGAGAGAGTGGTCTGCAACATGAGGTAAAGTCATTATAGGATTATCACGTTTAAAATGAAAATCCACATCTATTTCACAGATTTTACTAGATGAACTCTACTAACTGATATAATTCCCAGTTGGTGAGATGAAGACTAATATACGCTCTTTCAAGAGTATATGTGGTCACGAAGTGCGACGGACGTTAGAAATGCACGACTTTTCTTCAGCTACTTAATAACAGGATGATCCAGAAATATTCTAACACAAGTGCAAGAGCGCTTAGTCAGCTCAATTGTACGTAGCATATAATACTATATATCCGAGCGGAAGGAGAGATCACCCAGTAGTAACGCTACTATTATCCTCTAATTCTTGTATGTGAGTCACATTCTTCACTTTGGAGGACAGCAAATAATCAAATACTTAAACAGTTTTTTTATGTAATATTAATATGTGTATTAGATTCGAGAGAGTACAATTAGGTTAAATAGTGAGACCTGAGCAGTGGCGCTAGAAAAATATCAATAGAATATATAGTCGAAAGATTCATAGATATCATGAAATGACTATTTAATATCTCATACAAGAACTCTCTAGAAAAATCCACAATGAAGTGTTTGGCTAAAACTTATGAAATATAAATAAAACATGATACAAGAGATGGTGATAAAATAGAACGGAGTAGATGCTATGTGAAGGTAACTTGTTGACGTTATCTATTGTGCCTGGGAGCGTTAAAGCTATTCACTTTGATAGGAATAATATTCAGACGATGATGCATGACTTCGAAAAAATGGAGAAGAGAATTATGAGTTTATGAATAATTTAAGTGAGAGATTATTTTAAAATAGGACAATAAAATCACCTTTTATTGAGAGCGAGTTATCAGTTGAGACTAACGATCCACGAGAGTTCTTTAGGTATCACCACCAGAGAATAAGCATTAGAACTCAAATTATGCATATAATGAAACAGCAAATCAAAATGAGTCAATATCTAGCGTATTATAAACTATCTTATCTTGAGTTATATTAGTTATGGACACACAGGAGACGAGTCCGAAACGCGGGGAAGATAATTAATAGTAGACCGAGATATTTCACGATCAAGGACTAGATGTTGAAAGAGCGATCCCTTGGTTTCCCTTAACAGAGCAGGCGAGAGTAGGAGACGTAGACAATGAGTAAATATATAACTATATTTATCTCACCATCTCACTCATCAAAGTAAATAGAGAGAGAAGCTGTGAGAGCGCAGAGAGAATAAATCGAGACAATCTCACAGTCACGGACCGAATCAGTGTTATTATGGTCAGATATATATAGCCACGTTCTCGAAGCTAAACCTAAATGATAACTCACTCACCAAGAGAGGAGGACAATATAAACCTACAAATCAGTATTATGAGGAGGCCACGAAAGAATGTCTGTATATAGTATCTCATAGTTTAAACTGCAAAAGGCATATTTATATGGAGAGTGGAAGCCAGGAAAATTATCATCTATCTTCACAGAAAAGAGGTATTCGATAACATATTCTATAACATCTATATTATCATATGACTTATTAGTAATAGGAGAGTTTGATAGAGTTACTATATATAGTGTATATATTTGAAAAATTTAGTAAAGCTGTATTAAGCAATGGAAGAAATCAATAATTCTAATGAAAAAGAATTTCACCTGAGGCGATTCTGTATATTATGTAGGCGTATATCTATATTCTCTCTTATATGCACAACATATGCGAGAGAAAGAGAGAGCAGTTTGTATCCAGAGAGCGAGATGAGTATGATTCCACGCACTCACTTCTTATGCAAACAAAGTATCTCTGATATATATCATGATATATATGTCACGTCCTTAATAGTAATATAATCGTTATAGCACACTCTAACACAAATAGAATTAATCATATACCGAGGAACTATGTATATCTGATTCATGTGAGGAGAGTAAGTAGCATGAGCACTAAGTCAAGTACACACTCAGAGAACAAGAGGCAGTGAGGAGAACGGATTCAGATGAGATCACCACCACGCCTATATTCCTACACTGAGATATCTGTTTTGTTTTCAGGAGATTGCCAAATATGAGAAAAAACACGGAAAATAGAATAAAAAAACACGTTGATATTAAGCTAGAATCTTGAAAGAATCGAGCCGACACACAATAGGAGAGGCCTGGTACGACAACTCGCCTATATTGAGAGAGCGATACCAGGACGAAAACACCTCACAGCAGAGAGTGCAAAAGTACTATATCTACCACGATACTATATGAATCTACAGACATATGCGGAGAAGGCATTTATATGCGGTGAGAGAGCTGAGATGTAAAAGAATATATCTAAACGAGATACACTATATATAGGATCGAATATATGCGAGGAAGGTACAATTATCCTAATTTGTTGGAGTTTATAACCTATAGTAGCTTTTTGTATTAAAGAATAAAAAAGTGAGAAGTCTATGATTATCTAAAAATAACAAACAGAACAAAATACTCTCCCCGATAAGAGAGGAGGAGTACAGACGATGACCATTTCTATAGTGTCCTTATGAAATAAAAAAAACACTATTACGGCGACATGTCGAGAGAGAGAGAGAATCAGATTTATCTGCAGTGGCAAAACTAATTTACGAACCAACCATATTTCTTAACAAAAGTTGAGTCTCTTGTATGGCTCATGATCGTATCAATTATGAGATTTCTCGAGACACAGTATGACCACCACTGTATTCGACGATTTACATTTATAGTGACAACAACGACAAAACACAACACAGACACACATGCCTCAAATATATTACTAACACCCATTATTTGGAAACAAGTGAGAAAAGTGTCTCGTTAAATTACTACACTGTATCTCTATTAATGAACGACGTATAATCAGAACGAGACCTTTTTTGACGAGGAATAAGCACACTCGAAAGTTGACATATTTAATACTCACGCGTAAGAGCGATATCGGAGCGCGGACTGTGTGAGGGGTCATAACCCTATAGAGAGGGTGAGTATCTGCATGAATATAAGACAGATAAGTTTGACACACAGTATAAATAATAGTTAATTATATTAGATCACAAATAGATTATGTAACCTTCAACTCACTATATAAATAGTTATATAATTTTTATATTACACTCGATGCGTATTTTATTGTATAGTCACTTCTTCACTAAGTAATTATAGAGTAAATTATTACACCCTTAGGAGAGGAAGAGCGAAGGAAAGCGAGGTATGTCTACTTCTATATTATTCCATATCCACTATGTACGATCAATAATATGACTTAAATATATATTATATATCTGTCTACACACGACTTTTCTAAAATTCCTATATAGATGAAATACTATATATAACTGATGATACAAGAATCATCACCATTAGAAAAAGATATATATGGAAAATGTCAGGTAAGAATAATAAAGTAAACTACCCGATTGTACGGACTAGTATTGGTGAGCGAGAGATTGTATTTATCATCCGTGATTCTCTGAAGATGAAGATATTTGATAAGCTTAATTTTTTAGTTTCTGTAATTCCTTTTCCATTTCACAATATTTCGTTCTTTCGTCTCTCTTTTGATAACTATATACTATTGTATGCTTTTGCATACTCTGTTTCAAGGTAGCAGTAATATTTCTAATTAATCACAAGCTCTGATCACATAAAGCGTAACACTTTTACTTTTATGAATATTAAAGAAATATTTATGGTACAAAACTCTTATTAAAAATATATTATTTAATAATTCATTTTCCTTTTCTTTATTACAGTTCAAATGGCTTAAATCTACAGTACACAAATATACAATATACAAAAGTAGGATAAAATGTTTCACTACAAGTTCGCATCAACAGATGTTTGAAACTGAATTGTCGGAAGAGTTAATTATGACTCATGCCTTGCGAACAATGCATAATTATTAAACTTCTGAATGTTTGTTCAACAAAACATTGAAAGTGACGCCTGTAAAGATGAGCTTAGAACTAGTCAGAAAAATTCCAGATATAAATTATAACAATACCTACATATCAAATAATCTAAATAACAAATAATTAAATACCAATTAATTAATATTAATACTTAAAAAAAAAAAATAATTTTTTTCTTTTCCATTTTTTTTTTTTTCCAATCTCTCCTCATTTAATGTTATTCTATGGCAGCTGTATTATGTGTACTACATTTGTGTGTCTCAATTCTACTACTATCTAGAATCCAGGGAGAGCAACTACTCAGTGAATATCTCTCACTAATAGAATTAAAGCCACAAAAACACAGGTACTGCTAAGAATGAAGACATGGATTTATTGAGACAGGGCAATCGCAATATATATAAAGTATGCCACTCACCTAATATTCTATTATCTATTATTTTATATAAGACGGACGGACATAAATTAACATTAGTATAGCAAACACATATAGTATATATATATATAGTTAATAAACCAGATTTTCTTTTGTAACATCTTTCTATACACATAACTAAGCCAAAGAATTCTTAATGAGAGTATTAAAGTGACTAAAATATAAAGTACACAGAGAGAACAATGAAAGGATAAATTTATCAGTTAAACTCCTAAAAGGTTAATATTCACATCTCAGATAAACATAGGTGCGCTCAAGATGGAATCACCCACCAAGACAAATCTTCAGCTACCTATCGGAGTCACTCTATAAAATCTAGATAGTAACAATAAAACAAATAATGAAATTTGAGGGTGTAAGTAAACCATTGTTGGTATCATATTGATTTTAATCGATATCAAAGCAAAACGTTAATTTCTTAGTACAAACAAAGTTTTATATAGTGTATTACAGCAAGAGAAATTTTTTATCTATTATACCTGCTTTCTTTTCTCACTGTATTACTTCAGCACACTTATTTCATCTAATCTTTTAAAATAATTATTCTTTCAAGCACAAGATTCTTACAAGCTGTGCTTGCATAAGAGAGAATTTGTAAAGATTACTATAAATTGTACTCAGATTGAAAAATCCGAAACTCCTTATTACATATGTCCTTATGTATTCACATATTAGCTATTTCCACTTCATTGCGAAATGCCGTAAACAGAGAGACTCAGAACTACATTCGTTATAGAGTGGGAGGCCAAAGAGATAATAAGATTGAATAGTGAACAAGGCAAGCAATATTGTTTCTCGCACCATACATTATAGAATGAATATAGATATAAGAGCAGTAATTCATCATTTACAACACACGAGTAACCACGTAATAATAGAGTATATAAAATTATGTTATCACTAGAGTGCATACGAATTACTAATATGCAAATATAGATGTGATAATTCTACTTATTAATATAATAATTTCTATTAAACAAGGATGTAATATTATTTAAGAGTTGATATAGGTTCTTTATATCAGAGACTAGATTCTTTTTCAATCGCATAACCTTACATCACACGACACTGTCAAATCTGAGTCCCATCCATACATGTACATACAATATATATATCGAGCCTCATACGCTATGCATGACAAGAATACTACTACCAAAAAAATATAAAAATAGAATTACACTAAGAAAAGATAGATGTAAACTGTCCTCTGATTTGAGTCCCATGTAATCGCGTAACTACTGTAAGTTATGTTAGATTATATCATTACGTGTAAAAAGAATATACGTCTCTCATTGCACACAAAAGATAGCAAATTCCTAATTTATCTCAAAAATATAGATACATAAAGAAAAACAAACAACACAATAACATAAAA